>JAJOZX010007458.1:0-185000 GCA_023014485.1 Bathynomus jamesi | reverse complement strand
ATCTTTGGAATATTGCTTTCGCTCGTGAGCATGTCAATTGGACTATGGTCCAATGGGGACGAGTATTGTTCACGGACGAATCAAGATTTAATCTTCGAACATCCGCTGGACGGAAAGAGTGTGGAGAAGAACAGGAGAAAGATTCGCTCCGTGCACTTTTACGGAGAGGTTTGCTTTTGGAGGAGGCTCAGCAAGACGAGCATTGCAGTGGTGTGGGAGCAATTCCGGGCCCATTGCTGGACGTCTAGCATGTAAGCCACTTTCCATAAGTCTCCTTCTAACGGTTCGCTCCGATACACTGACGTCTCGAGACCTTTCCAGCTCATTGCGGACGTTTGTGGCAGTCAAGCGACGATCTCGCAAAACACACAAGACGATGAAACGATCGTCACGGGCAGATGTACAGCGCGATCTTCCAAATCCTGGTCTTCGGGTTACTCTCCCATCTCCACATAACGTTGGTAGACACGTCGAACCGTTGTTCTTGGAATTCCTAGCGCATCGGCGACGTAACGCTGGCTCCGACCATCTTCAATTAGAGCGACGATTCTTGCGACGTTCACGGCACTCAAATCCATTGTAAATGTCCAATTCTGAACCCAAAAGAATTAGAAGTCTATCTGTTACTAAACGCAAATGCCTACTCCCACTAGTGGAAGAAAAAAGTGGCACTAGCAGACTAAGAGCAACTGAATATCAGACTGTCGAATTCTTAAAAGAAGTCGAAAATTCGTTACAGCTAGTGTGTTCGCAGCTGACGTTGTTTTGTCTCGTTATTTGGTTGCCTCATAGACTATATTTTCGAATTTTAAAACTTTTATAAACAGAAGCTTGCCCACTTTTTTGCTTTTTGCGATATTCCAAGTGGGCCGATTTTCCTGCCGCTCAGTGGTATATATATATATATCGTAAAGAACGACGCTTGTATAGGAGAACATTCCGCGCAAGATGAGAAGAGAGAACGAACAAATGAAAAAATGAGGTAACCACGCGGGAATCGAACCCGGGATCTTCCGATTGCCGGTCAGATATGATAACCATTACACCACGGGCTTCACTCGAACAAATGCCGTAATTCCTCTACATACGCGCAGAAACCAATGCCCCAAGGTGGCACCTCCCGCATGTCATATCTATATATACATTTCAACTGCAAAGAACACGCAGTATAAATAACGTAAAGAACGACGCTTGTATAGGAGAACATCCGCGCAAGATGAGAAGAGAGAACGAACAAATGAAAAAATGAGGTAACCACCCGGGAATCGAACCCGGATCTTCCGATTGCCGGTCAGATATGATAACCATTACACACGGGCCTCACTCGAACAAATGCCGTAATTCCTCTACATACGCGCAGAAACCAATGCCCCAAGGGGGCACCTCCCGCATGCCGTATCTATATATACATTTCAACTGCAAAGAACACGCATTATAAATAACGTTCGAGTGAGGCCCGTGGTGTAATGGTTATCATATCTGACCGGCAATCGGAAGATCCCGGGTTCGATTCCCGGATGGTTACCTCATTTTTTCATTTGTTCGTTCTCTCTTCTCATCTTGCGCGGAATGTTCTCCTACACAAGCGTCGTTCTTTACGTTATTTATACTGCGTGTTCTTTGCAGTTGAAATGTATATATATATATATATACACACACACACACACACAGGGGGACTGAGCGGTCGGACAATCGGGCACGGACCGAGAGCCCGGGCCATTAGGAGGCCCGGCGGCCCCGGCAGGCAGTCATCATAAAACAGTGAGAGTGTTCCCAATTGGGTCAAGTGTCTAATCGAACTGTAATATGAAAAAAATCGGATTTCAAGGGGCCCAGGACCTCATTATATCCGAGGTCCCAGGTTGCTGTCAGTCCGCCCTATATATATATATATATATATATATACGAGGCGTCGCGAGTGCGAGGGGCGAACTCACGAAGCCAGTTTTGAGATAAACGCGTTTAAACTTTGTCTCTATTGTGTACGAGGGGCACATAGCGCAATTACACGCATTAAAAATAACTACATTTTGAGCGTACGAGGTGGGTATTTGGCTATATTAAGTTTTCTGTGGACGGGGGAGGGTTGAACTATTCATTAGTGGAACAATCGCAAAATCGTCAATGTGGCGAGTTCACCCCTCGTATTCGCGACGCTTCATATATAATGGTGATCAGCATCGCTGACTACGAATCCACCGGTCCAGATTCGATTCCTGGCAATAAGATCCAGCTCTTCATTCTTCCATGCAAAAAGAATTAGTTAGCAGATAAACGAGTACCCTGGGTAGTATTGTGGTCAAGATGGTTGGCTGCTGATCAGTAGATCGTGAGATCGAGTCTGGGCGAGGATTTTGTAATTTCTGACTTCCCTAGTGAGTCGTAGTTCGGATTCCATGTAAGCTGTAGGTCCATGATGGAGCAATAAGCTTGACCTTCGTAAGAATGGCCATTGGCCAATCTGGACGGAAACAACTGAACTTTATATATATATATATACACACAGTATACTGCATATATATATATATATATATGTATTATATTTCTAGGTACACCCTTTATCATACAAGCCTTTACGGAAGTATTTTTGAAACCAACTGTAGACTTCCCAGAAGACATGTGCCCGGAACTTAACGTTCCCACGTTTATGATAGAGGCTGGAGACGACTGCGCTGTTGCTAAATCTTATCTTTGTGAGATCACCATAACGGGATAACCGTTGACTATGTAAGAACCTGTTCAGTTTTTTGTGCAAAGAATAACAATGTGCTTTCTGACATTTATTTTTATAATTATAATATCGAAATGTTTTACTCTCGTCCCCAGGTACTGTGGTGTCTCATGACTCATCAAAGGCAAATTAAAGACAAATAATAGAAAATTTATTGAAGGTGAAGAGGAAATTAAGAGTCTTGCGTCTTCTGGCCTCTTTGACGCTTTATCAGATCGAGTGGATTTCTTGTCTATAATATTTTATTATTAATTTTTACTTTTACTGTATTCAAACCGAATATGCTAATCTCATATTTATACCACTACAACACCTTATTCAGAAATGATTCTACATAAAATTATGCTCACCCCCTACATGAAACTTAATTTGTTTCAGAGACGCCATAGATGGTTTGATAAAAACAACAGTCGGGAACGCAAATAAAAACAGAAATTACTTAATTACATCATATCTACTGTCTACTAATCAAGCACTTTAATTGTGATTTCTTAATCCTTCAGATTATTTTATTGGGTTTTTAATAAAAGTTGTGGGATATAGTTCCTACAATAAAATTTGTTGTAGAAATCAAATATATCGGACTTCAAAATTATACACGCAGTGCTTCTGGCAGCAGTCACGAATCGGAATGAGCGATAAAATTGGGAATTTGCACCATTCCATTTTGCCCAATGTTTACTAGAAGAGGACAAAAAGAATCAGTTGTTGGTTAGATTTCGTGATGGTTGGTCTGTTATCAACTTGCTTTTGAAACCTCTTATCGGTTTTTTTTTTATACTGAAAGACTGAAATTGATTCTCATATTGTTATAAAATTTCTTTGAATAATTGTAGCTTACATTTTCGAATTAACCATAATTAGATTTAGACTTGTATCATTTATCGGTGATTAACACTGTAAATTAGATCTAGTGAAAGTGAAAACCCTCCGAGTAAATTTAAACTTCTATTCTATAGTACATTATTGCTGACCCTAACAGGGTGGGATTAAGCTGATCCACGTTGTAATTAAATTGGATACGATCGTTATTAGAATTAAGTTACAAGATGATTGGATTAGTTTCATTGTAGTTAGTTTATTTGGTGTTAGGTGAACTGGACGAAGTTGCCAAGGTCATACGTTGTCGTTGTTAGCTTATTGGGGAGATAATGACATCGGGTCTTGGCAACTTTGTTTGGTCCATTAGTTAAATTATACTTTGTTCAATTAGTACTCTATATTTCATTTAAATTTTAATGTGTGTATAAAGAATATAACGGGCCTATATTCTACACTAAAGTAAATCGTGTTCCCAACCTAAAACTCGCGGAAAAATGTCCCAACAAGATATCACGGGTTTCATGGACGGGCACACAAATAAAAATTACTTTTAACACCAAAACTTATCATACAGCAATTAGTGCTTTCGAGAGTTTGCAAAAAATTAGCAAATTTGAGGGAGAGACTGTCGGTTATTAATTCTGTGTAACAAGAATTAAGTATATATATATATATATATATATATATTAAAATGTTTTCTGCTTTTTATCAGTGCTTGTTAACCTTATGCTAGTCTCTCTTCACTTTTTATTTTAATGCAGATGATACAACACTCGCTCCTACACACCACGATATCAATTACCTAATGAACGAAGTGAACAGGCAATTAAATCGTGTCTATAAATGGATGGGTGCAAATAAGCTTTTACTAAACTTGACAAAATCATTATATATGATCGTAACTAAAAAAACTGCAATCGTGCACACACCGTAAATAATTGGAACACACCTCTTGCAAAAGTAAATTAAATTAAAGTTCTTGGCATTAAGTTAGATGAAAAATTAAATTTCAAAACCCACCCACAACATATCAAATAAAAATATCTGGATTTCTCTACATAATGTTTAAACTAAAAAAAAAACAATTCCCCAAAATGCCCTCCTAACATTGTATTACTCATTTATCCATCCACACTTGCAATATGGAATCACAGCATAGGGAAGTACAAAAATTATATACTGTATCCGCTAGAAGTAATCCATAAAAAATGTTTGCTAACTCTCTCAGACAATGATAACAGACGGTCTCATACCTCTCCAATGTTCAGAAATTTAAATATTCTAAAACTAAATGACCTGTATAAACTTACTGTCGGTATCGGTATATACAAAGTTGCTAATAAGAGAAACTATACTTCGCCCATTCACAGAGCGATTATCCCCCATCAGATCAATCATAATCATAATACAAGGGTTCCCAATTATTTCATACATAAACCAAATTATTCTACGCAAATTGCAGGAAATGCTCTCTCCTACAAAGGGGCAGATATCTGGAACGCTATACCCATAAACATCATACAAGCACCATCATTAATATAGTTTCGCAACCCACTAAAGAAACACTTTATAAACTCCTACTAATGTATGCATATATATATATATATTATATATATATATATATATATATATATATATATATATATATATATATATATATATATATATATATATATTATGCAACTTGTGAATACTATGAAACAATGAAAATCGCCTATTATATATGCAAAATTCATAATCTTAAATGGGTGCAATCATAAACCATATAAATTAGATGTTAGAAGTTTCCAATATATTACGCCATAGTTATAATTTATAATATACCCCACTTATCCGTATCTTTGTAACTTTAAGATTGTATCATGATTTGTATTCACCATTTTTCTTTTCTATTATTTATATTATCATTTTCTATTATTTCAAAGATTATTTCAGACAGTTAACTAAATGCAACATTATTTCATTTTCCACAAATTCTATTTATATTTGACATTTTCCTGTGTAAAAATAGAAGTGAATCTGAAAGACTTTTGCCTGAAAAGCTGTCATACTTCCCAACGTCATATTCAGATAAGAATACTGTAATTAAACTACAAAAATTAAACGTTAATCCCAACATTTAGTAAACCAGTATGGATGTAATGTATATCTTATGTAATGTTCTTTCTGAATAAACATTATTATTATTATTATTATTATTATTATTATAAATGTGCATAGGCATATATTTTGGTCAGCTTGCCTTTTCCCTTCATTCCCTGACGAGATGTACTGTTGAATACACGAAAGGCCTTTGAATAATTTTTTTCTTTTCCTTTGTGGGTTTGCATCATTCATTCATTCAATTCACGTGTTTTAAATGTGGAATTCATTATATATATATATACGGTGTCAGGAAATGATTGCCCCCCCCTGTAGAGCAAAACTAGAAGAGATAGATAGAAACCGGCGAGACCACTTGAAAGAGCGTTAAAATCTGAATAAAAACCATTATATTCTATTCCTGTGATTTTAATTCTTACCATTTTTTTTCCCACAGAAACCATGGCATCATCTATTTTGAACGATTCAGAGAAAAAGCGAGTTCTTGACCGCATTCGAGCTGTCACATTTCGTGAAGCAAAGGAAGCTGGTGCAACTTTCATAACTCGACACTGGGTGGCTGAGAGATTAAAAAGATCAGAAGACTTTGTCAAAAGGAATTGGAATAAGAATCCTGAAGATTGTGAAACAGAATTTCGAGGAGGAAGACCGGAGAAATTATCTCAAGAATCGAAAGACATTGTGCTTGCTGCATCACGGCGCCGAAAGAAGAGCTGCTCTGAGGTAGCGAAAAAGATACTTATCCGTCGTGGTAAGATAGTCAATCGGCAACTTGTGTATCAATTTCGAGTTCGCCAAGGCTTGAGTGCTTGGCATGAAATAGCTAAGCCACGGAAGAGTGATCTTAATATTGAAGATCGGCTATGGTTTTGTGATTATCTTGAGGAATGGACGGAAGACGATTTCCTTCACTTGGTTGTCAGCGATGAATTCTTCGTTTATGTCTCCAGCAAACCAAATTTTCAGAATGATCGGGTTTGGGCAACAACTCCTGATGAAGTCCTAGACGACCAGAAGTATCGAGAAATAGTAAAAAATCCAGCATGTGTGGGTGTTTTCATTATGTTCTCTATTCGGAAGCTCATCTGGGTTATCAAACCAAGAGGAACCAGTTGGGATGGGCCTTATTTTCGAAATGTAATTTTAGCCCAACATGTAATTCCGTTTTTGAAAGACCCCGAGTGTGTTTTGGATGTTGAACAGGCAACCTTTCTTCACAACAAAGCCCCCTGTATGAAAGCACTTGCGACTCAACAACTGCTTAAGGACAATAACATTGATTTTTTTCGGAAATAATGAATGGCCTGGCAATTCTCCCGATCTTAATGTCTGTGAACATGTCGGATCCATCATGAAGGATCGGGTGGAGTCCTTAATGCTGGAACAACCCATTCAGAATCGGTATTCAACAGAAATTATGACTGCAAAGATCAACGAAGTCCTTGAAGAAATGAGTCATGATACCGATCTCTTTGAGACACTTCTGGGATCATACCCCCGTCGATTAATGGCCGTCAGAGCTGCAAATGGGGGTAACACCCGATATTAAAACAAGTGTTTTTTATTCAAAATTAAACGCTCTTTCGCGTGGTTTTGTCTGTTTTTTTCTATTCCTTTCAGTTTCTTCTGTACAGGGGGGGGGGCAATCATTTCCTGACACCCTTTATATATATATACACACACGACCGCTACAGTGTATAAGTCACTTTTCCAGGAACACTTAACCCGACACCCGGACACTGTCCTCATTTATACGGATGGTTCCCGCTCGGAGGTTGGTACGGCCGCCTCAATGGTGATATTGACCCAACCACTCTCTAGAGCCGTCCCCTTCCCCGCGAGGCCTCTGTTTTTTCAGCAAAAGTCTCTGCTATTCTAGAGGCCCTCGACATCATAAGCACCCACTCCGCCAACTCTATGTCATCTACTCAGATTCTCAAAGAGCACTTCTCTCCCTTGAAAGATTTAACCACCCGACCCACCCACTCGTCCGCACCATACAACAAGCCTTCCTATGGAAAAACTATACAGGTTTACAATATGGTATCGTATGTGGTACCTTTACTTCTTAATCAAATATTTAATTAATTGAATTAAATATCTACAAAATTGCCTCGGGATTGGCGACATAGCCTATTGGGAATGAAAATAATTGCCATACATGTAAGCATTGGGCCTGCATGACAAGAAAACCAAATTTATTATTTCGTATTCAAAATTCTCCATTGCTGACTCGTGAAAATTACTTCGAGAGAAGAGTCAACGAACTTTGCAAATTCAGCAAATAATGAAATACGAAGAGATATATTAGCGGCTCGCTCGGAGCTTGCATATGTTACAGCGATGCTTTAAGAAAGAAAGATGTACTTTATCTTCCTATAAGTTCTGAGTGAAATCCTCTTAATATAAAACCTAATAACTATAAAAAGGGTAGGCCTATTCCTTCAGGTATTTAAATATAGTGACTGCCTATATTAGTTACATCAAATCAACTCGTTGTGTAACTCCATCGTACCACGGCCCTACATCGAAAAAGATCGTCGCGCCCTACATCGAAACAGAAGCGAGGCCCAACGAAATAATTAATAAGGTAAGGCATTTCCTTTCTTTACCATTAGGCAGCGCTAAAATACCGAGGGAAAATAAATTTAACATTAACCACTAAAAACAATACATAAAGAGGTCCTTTGAAGATCTACACATACATAACTCTCTAACGAAAAGACGTAGGGCTTTTGTCGTTAACTCTCCACTGAAATCTGCTGGAAATTTCCAACGGATGAGGGTAACAGGTAATCATCCCATAGCCCTATATGATAATAAAAATCCACTCTAATAGACAGAATTTATTTCCACAACAGTTTCGATGCCCACTGGCATCCTCTTCAGGTGGATACAGAAAAACGACCGTCTATTAGAGTGGGTTTTTATTATCATATTTTGACCTTCACGTAAAAAAGTGAAGTTTTTTGCATTTACCATAGCCCTATATAGTTTTTTCATACTTCCACTCCTTAACGGCATCCCAACACAAGACGGTCGCCTTCTGCTGGGTCCCGGGCACATGTCGGTATTCGCAGGCACGTGCAGAGGGGAGGGGGGCTACAGGGGCTTGAGCCCTTCCATTTGCCCCTTCATGCCTCAGAAATGCCCTTTTTTTCCCCCAAAAAAATAACATCCGTATAAATGCTGTGAAGAGACTTTTTTTTTTTTGAGGGGAGAGGAGAGGAGATGGTGGCATGGTGCCCTTTATGTTAATTTTCAGCCACCCCATCTGAAGTGTTCTGTGCCCGGGCCTGGGTATCCGGGTTAATGAGGCGGCGGACCGTATGGTGAAAACTGCTTGCTCACTGCTAGTCTCCACCCGGCCTCTCCCTCCTATTGATTTCTTTCCGACTCTCCGCTCTCACTTCCGTTCCATTTGGCAGCAGGAATGGGACCAGGCCTCAAACCACAACTAGGATATTGGGTCTCCTCGTTCCATTGGTCCCGCAAGAAAGAAGTAATTCTAATTTCTAGCCCGTCTCCGCCTAGGACACACACGTAGTACACACGGTCACCTCGTGGCTAAATTGCCAGCCCCGCTCGTCCACCTCCTGGTCGAATGCCCGAATCTGTCCGACCTCCGCTATAGGTGTTTCCCTTTCTTGTCTATCATTATATATATATATATATATATATATATATATATATAATATTACACACTCGCCGAAGGTTCCTGCTTTTCAACGGAAGCGATTTTCTCTTACCTCACCCACTCTCGACTACTTCACCGCATCTAAATCCATACCCCTCCTCCCATATACCCAATAAAAACCTTCTCACCACCTTAGTCTAATACTCCCACCCCAGCCACACCACCCACCAACTATATATATAGTTGGCATCTATATGCCACCACGGAGGACACCACGGAGGACATACACAATACACGAACACAGTTAGGTAGACCAGCCATGAGTGGATCCTAGGGTCTTTGTTGGTCTGAAACATTATAACATTATAACATTATATATATATATATATATACATATATATATATATATACATACATATATATATATAATATATATACTGTATACATATAGGAGGGCAATTCATTTTCAGAACTCCAACAAAGAGAGCAAGACAAAATTGCATATTTGTTTATAAAGATATGTTTATAAAAAACGTCTGAACAGGTACAGTAGCTAGAACAACGTGAAAAAAGTGTTAGCAGCTGACGAGGAAGCTTCTAAACAGTGGCTGCATCCTCCAGCGCAGGACACGTCAACGCGAAGAAGCGACGTCAAACCAAAACATCAACGCGCTGGTGGCCAAACTTCCTCAAATCTCCGTGCAGCGGGCTGTCTACGGTTGGCCAGACTGGCAGTCGACGGCCTGTTGCGTGGCACGGTCAGAGTGCCGATCGGCTCCCGGGGCCGGACCTATTCTCAGCGTGCTATTTTTTCAATTACAGGGAACAATTGCGTGCTCCCCGAACTACTCTTACTCTCTGGCGACATTAAGACTAATCCAGGCCCCACTACAACTTACACATGTCACCATACACAAAGACATAGACACAATAGTACCATGAGACACACACAGAAGTATAATATTAACATATTACAGTACAACGTAGATGGCCTCACAAACAAAATCATGCAGCTTAGGGAATTCGTACACAAACAAAACATTCACATAGCACTTATACAAGAAACAAAACTAAAACGCACACACAAAACACCCACCATCCCTGACTTCACGGCGATCCGTCAAGATCGTACTGGGGGTAACGGGGGTGGACTCATCACTTACATACGTAAAAGCATTAGCTACACTGATGCTACCCAAAACATTACAAACACAATCCAAGCAGATAACACGATAGAAATACAAGCAGTTAACATTAAAACACGCGCAAAACACAACACCACACTAATCAACATTTACATCCCACCAGATAGTTCACCTCAGGTGCCAGCCAATTACAATCCACAGTTACACAATCTTGCCTCTCTCACTAATGTCATCTTAGGAGGAGACTTCAACGCCAAAGACACTAGTTGGTACCTGCACAACCAAAACAACACCAGAGGCGCCAACATAGCCACACAACTAAACAGTCTCTTCATTCTTAACAATACAGAAGAACATACACACATACCACATCAAGCAGGATACTCAAACTCCTCCCCAGACATAACGTTCTGTTCCCCCTCACTAGCAACACACACATACACAATGGAGAACAGAAAAACAACTGTCATCAGACCACCTGCCCATCATCATTACAACACATTCTACACTCTGCCCCAACAGCCTTAGGCACACTTACAGAAATTACAAGAAAGCTGATTGGGAACAGTTCAAAATACAGACTGAGGAACAATTCACCACATTAAACAGCACACCCATCATAAACATCGATACAACACTCAATACATTTAATCAGATTATCAATAATGCAAACAAATACATACCCAAGGGCAACATTAGGAAATACAACCCAAATTACACTAGAGAAATAGCCCACCTCATAAGGCAACGTAACAACCTCAAATATAACACACAAACACCACACACAGAAGCCATAAAACAGCAGATACAACAGCTCAACACAGAAATAAACAACAAACTCAAAGAAAAACAAACAGAAACATTCAGGGAATTCATAACAACACTAAACCACTCCACAGATACATACAGGCTATACAAGACTATAAACAGCATTACCCACTCTAACAGCGGCATTCACACCTCACACGCGGCTATCTGTCGCAGCCAAATAATATCCCAACATACACACAACAAGCTCACATTCTAGTTAATCACTACGCAAAGATAAGTCACTTAAACAGAGACAACAACCAGAAACATGCAGACAGACAAACAGTCAGACACAAGAAAACCTACAGACTCGACACGACCATTACACCCTTCAATACAGACCAGACCACCAAGATCATCAAAAACATTAAGAATTCGAAGGCTACTGGACCAGACAACATATCTAACATACACCTTAAACACTTGGGCCCACAAGGAATATTAGCTCTCACAAATATCAGCACATATTCATACCAACACTGTATTATTCCTGACATATGGAAACAAGGTAAAATTATTACACTACTCAAACAAACAAAAATCCAACAGAACCAGCTTCCTATAGACCCATTACTTTACTATGCACACCTTCCAAAGTAACAGAAAGACTAATCTTACAAATCACCAACCCACACATACCACTATCGCCTACTCAACATGGATTCAGACCTCACCACTCAACCACGACATTACTCACTAACCTCACGCAGCACATCATGGATGGCATCAACTCCAGAAGACCAGCTCAACGTACACTATTAGCAACAATAGACATTAGTAAAGCATTTGATGCTATCCCACGCTTCCCTCTCATAAACAAATACTCAACACAAACATGCACAATAACACCAAAAGGTGGCTGAGCAACTATCTCTCAGGAAGATACTCACATGTCACATTTAATGGCAAGTCATCCAAAAACAAGCTTTTTCCGAACGGGGTCCCTCAAGGCTCTGTTCTCTCACCAACACTCTTCAACTTATACATGCATGACATTCCAACACCCATAGATAACAAGCTTACCTTATCATCATATGCAGATGATATCACTCTAACATCCACCCACAACAACATCGACACCGCTACAAATAACCTACAAACATACATAAACAGTATACAAGACTGGCTCACACACAATAGACTCAAAGTAGCGCCCACAAAATCAACCATCACCTTGCTTACAAGCAACACAAAAGAACACCAGGTAATTCCACAGCTTACACTAAACAACATCAACATTCCACACACTCACAGAACCAAAATACTTGGTGTCACATACAACACATCATTATCTTTTGCAAACCACATTCAGGACATTAAAACCAAATGTACTTCAAGACTTAACACGCTTAGGGTACTAACAGGCACAAACTTTGGACACCAGCAGGAAACAACATCACTCATATACAAACAATATATTCGCTCAGTTATGGACTATGCTAGCCCATGCTGGGCACCCATTATCTCAAACACACACATAAACACCTTACAAACAATACAAAACAACGCACTTCGTATCATTACAGGATGCACTCAAACACACCAATAGAACACCTGCACACAGAAACAAAATACTAAAAGTTAGGGAACATTTAGACATGAGGGGAACACAATTCATGGCAGCAGCGACAACTAACCCACAACACCCTTGCCACTACATGTACAATCATGCACCAACACCTCGCACCATTAAGGTAACACCAGAGAGATATTATAACGAAATACTCCATTCCATACCACGCCCCACAGACATCACACAGTACAGAAAACACATACACACACACCTAACCCACAAAGCACTGACACGACTCGGTCCGAATGCGGTCCTAGGTGCGAAGCCGCCACCCATTAACAGGTCAGAGATCAGCCTGAGCAGATCGGATCGAGTTAACTTAGCACGATTCCGATGTGGACATCACCCAAACTTACGGACATATAAACACAGACTAGACAACTCCATAGACGACACCTGCCACCTGTGCCAAGACACACCACAAACAATTGAACACATTATGACGGACTGTACCGCTCTAGCACAACAACGAACACAACACAATCACTAGTGCGCTGAACCTCTGGTCCACTCCGGAGAGGGCGATCGGTTACCTGCGTGCCGCCGGCTTGCTCGATCAGGGTGGGCTGATCGGCTAAACAACAACAACAACAACTATATATATATATATATATATATATATATATATATATTATTTTTTTAATTGGGGTTGATTAACCTCTTTCGCAACATCTAGGGTCATATGACGGAGGGGACCTACAGCTTTACGTGGGATCCGAACCACGGGTCGCTACATAATCTGGGCGCAGAGGACGGTCTCCCTCCAACTACTACCGAGACCCAATGTCGCTTAACTTCGCTGATCTCCGGGAAGCGGTGTTACGACATTGGCCACGACGTAGCCCATATATACATATATATATATACATACTGCAAACAAATACGCAGTATAATTAATGTAAAGAACGACGCTTGTGTAGAAGAGCGTCCGAACAAGATGGGGAGAGAGAACGAGCAAATGAAAAAAAATGAGGCGCCTCCCAGGAATCGAACCCGGGATCATCCAATTGCCGGTCGGATATGCTAACCACTGTTAGGACGTTAGGCAGACGCAGAAGACAGGGAGTGCTGGAACTCTCGTTTCTCTTGTCATTGGCCCTTTTAGCTGATCTTTTTCCGTGTCTCATCTACCCTGTGAGCAGTCCAGCATGCTCTCAAACACACACTTCTCCCTCTGTTCTTCACTACACATACACGTGTACTGGTGTACATGCATTTTACATACTACACAATCATTTAAAAATTTATTAAAAAAAAAATAAATAGATGAACGATATGGCATTATGGGCCTTAGAGACCTTGATTTTGGCTCTCTCCTTTTGGCGCTCGCCTTTGCCCCTTCCTTCCTACATTTAAAAAAAATTGAGCTATAGTGAATTTAATATTCTAGAAGAGTTCCTTATTTCATGTATATAATACAACTCGGAATGATCCCCTGAGAAACTTTTATGTTACAGACCGTGCGTGTAACTATGAACTCTTCTGGGAAAATTAAATCCACTATAGTCCGAATAAGTCATGATAAATGACACACTATAGTTTTTTCTTTTTCATAATGTTGGCCTGACGTGGGCAACAGGTCACTCGTAAAGAGGCCCCAAAATATAGTTTCCTTCACCAGCTATCTGCCAAGCAGATAGGATCCAGCTTTGGGATAGGATCTAGGGTTTAAACCAGCCTAGCCCCACTACATTCAGAACCTCAATATAAGCAACAAAAAAATGAAAAATGAAAATCTAAGCAATCTAAGCAAAAAAAGAAAAACCTATAGTGTTTGTCATTTATCAATACTTATTCGATCTATAGTGGATTTAATTTTACGAGAAGAGTTCCTTGTTCCATGCACGGTCTGTGTGTAATATATATATATATATATATATATATGCGCCTCAGTGGTGTAGTGGTTAGCGTCGCTGACTATGAATCCATCGGCTCCGGGATCGAGACCCGGTGACGGTAGGCGGCGCGCAGCAAAACCCAGCTGTTCATCCTTCCATACAATAAAAAGAAAGTGGTTGGTAGATAAATGGGTACCCTGGGTGGCCTAGTGATTAAGACGCTGGGCTGCTGGTGGGCGTGGTTCGGATTCCACGTTAAACTGTAGGTCTAAGGTGGAGTGAAAAGCTTGGTCTTCGTTAGAATGAACAATAGGGTGTTCTGAAATTACCGAGTAAACTTGGGTGTTCTAAAATTACTTAGTAAACTGTTATATGAACGCAGTATCTTAACCCTTTGCCTGTCCCGTGCAGCACATGTGATACACGGGACGTCGGGACGTATCGGCTTCTCAAACCGTATGAAAGAATGTTCTTTTAAGGAGTGAAGCGTACGAGTATAAGTCTTGTGTCTCACATGATACACAAGACGTACGTGAGAGGCATTAAAATTTATTTTACCTTAGGTGAAAATTTGAATAAACTCAAGGTTATATCAAACAGCTGGTACTTTATTCTTTATTATGGATATTCAAAAACTAACAAAACCTTTTTCGCAAATTCTTACCACAAATTTTTTTTTTTAGGGGGGCTGCCATTCCATCCCATCCTATTTCACATATTTATTTTATTTACCATTTGTTGCAACCAGATTTCCAACAATGCAATAAGCGTTTGGGTGTATTTCAAGAAAAACCCTTGAACAGGCAAAAGGTTAACAAAATTTATGCGATATTTAACAATTTTATTTCAAATACAACAATAAAAAATCAACAATAATTGTTTTTTTTTAGATGTTCAAAGTGTCTTCCTTCAACTTGAACACATTGTTCACAACGACCTACTACTGATCAACAGACATAAAAGTTTCCAGGTAATTTTAGAATATATATATATATATATATATATATATTATAATATATATATATATATATATAATATATATATATTATATGTATAGTATAGCCGCAAAAGGGGAGTGCAAGAATGTTGCAAGTTATTATATAATGTTGCAAAGGGGGTGAGGGTTGTTGCAAATGGGGGTGGGGGTGTTTGCAAAAAAAATTAAAGAAAAAAAAAATAAATAAAAAATAAAAAAAAGGAGTACTGGCCTTTGTTGCCGGTTGCAAGGGGCATGCAACTTGGAGGCGGAGTTCTCCCCCAAGCTATTCCCCCAAAGGGCCAGAGAGAAAAGAGGAGAGAAAGGAGGAGAGAAAGGAGAGGTGTTCACCTGGCAGGAGCCAAGTGCATATTAAGACTTCAGCCGAGTAGGCGTTGTTTTATAGGCTCCTAATCAGCCAGTTGGTTGAATCAGCCAGTTGGCTGAGCCAAGGGGGAGGGGTACACCTGAAGGAGAGAGAGACACTTGAAGGAGAGAGAGACACCTGAAGGAAGAGAGAGAGAGAGAGAGAGAGAGAGAGAGAGTAGTGGCCTTATTGCAAGGCATGCAACTTGGAGGCGGAGTTTCCCCAAGTTATTTCGTTTACTAACCTAAGAGGCCTCAAAGGGGTTTTCCCAAAGGGCCAGAAAGAGAAGGACCAGAGGTCCTTGCTCGGCTGGGAGCCGAGCTGGAATGACTCCGTCAGTCGTCTCTCGGCCTTTATAAACCTCTATTCTGGCTGAGTGCCAGATAGCGCCATGTATTCAGTTGCTGAGTTGTCAGATCACGCCATGTATTCATTTGCTGAGTGCAGATCGCAGCATGTATTCCAGATAGCGACATGTATTCCGATAGCAATATTTATTAAATTGTACTTGTATATATAATAAACTAATGAACCACTCGTGACACAAACCATATAAAATACCACAATATATGATTGTAGATGAAGTCCTCACTAATAACGAAACGAAATGAACATTTACGATACAATTCGAAACACATGCACTTCATTCCCCTAAATCCCCCCACCCATCTGTACTTGTATATATAATAAACTAATGAATCACTCGTGTGCACAAACAATATAAAATACCACAATATATATTTATATAGTTAATCAATTGGAAGATTCAACTTCATAAAATAACACCATATGTTATATAGTTAATCAATTGGAAGATTCAATTAAAATTGAAATTAGTCAAAACACATTCCGCTATAACGGGATCGGTTTCGAAGAACACCTGATGGTTGAGAGACCTTCCCCCCAATCCCTGATAAGTATCCCTTCACTCCAAACGAGATGAAAATTTATGAAACACACGGGCCTCATTCCCTGCGAAAAAAAAAATGAAAAAAAACGAAAATTTACGAAACAATTCATTTAAAAGTTGAAATTAGCCAAAACACATTCTCATTGCGCTTACGAAAAAACATATATTAACAATATATGATGGTAGATGAATCCAATTAAATTCTGTTTATTAAATAAATAATTTTACACACTTAATTTTCATTATAATATTCGAATATCAGTGGGGAAAAACGAACGGAAATGAAAATTTATGAAACAATTCAAAACAGACGATCATCATTCCCCAAACCCGTATATATATATATATATATATATATATAATAAACGAATAAACAACTCGTGCACACACACACACACACACACACACACACACACGCACACACGCACATGAGGAAAAGGCGACTCTGTGGCATTTCGAATCGTGTCCCTAGAGACCTTTTCGGCCGAGGGTTAATCCTTTCGTCCAACATATTCGAGCAAAAAGCACCGTTTACTTCAAATATTAATATTATCATTATTATTACTTCTACAATGAAAATATTTATGCGTAATTTGTATGGTGTCATATTCTTAGATAGCATCTCTGTTATTGAAAGAAATACACACAATTATATTAAATAACAATCAGCGAAAGAAATAAGGTAGGCATACCTGAATGTACTAATAATTATATATATATATATATATATATATATATATATAGAAAGAGAGCGAGAGTTTTGTTCAAATAAAGGAATCCAAATAATATTTCCATTTACTCAGTTTTCCCAAAATATTATTTAAAATTAAGTGTACTAATTTAAATTTACTTTCTTTTTCCAGGTTAACTATACCCACAATTATAATAAATAATAATCGAAAAATGGCAGAGTTTGTTTCTAGTGAGAAAGGAAAGCCGATGCTCTTAGTGAATGGGTTTTTATATGTAAGAGACCTAACCTAACCTAACCTACGAAATACATCTCGTCAGGGAGTCGTTGCTTACTCTTCCACATTTCAACATAACAGGATTATTGAACCGGATTTAAAATAACAGGATCATTTGACCCGAGGCAGTAGTATGCCCTAAAAACATCGTAATGCACGATTTTTCTATGAGCAATAATAATAACTCTTTCTCGCCGAATTGGTAAGCTTTTCAACTTACCTTAGACCTCCAGTTTAACATGGATTCAGAAATACATCTCGTCGATGGGGGTCGTTGCTTACTCTTCCACATTTCAACATAACAGGATTATTGAACCGGATTTAAAATAACAGGATCATTTGACCCGAGGCAGTAGTAGTATGCCCGAAAAACATCGTAATGCACGATTTTTCTATGTAGCAATAATAATTAACTCTTTCTCGCCGAATTGGTAAGCTTTTCACCCGACCTTAGACCTCCAGTTTAACATGGATTCAGAAATACATCTCGTCGATGGGGTCGTTGCTTACTCTTCCACATTTCAGCATAACAGGATTATTGAACCGGATTTAAAATAACAGGATCATTTGATCCGAGGCAGTAGTATGCCCGAAAAACATCGTAAGGCACGATTTTTCTATGTAGCAATAATAATTAACTCTTTCTCGCCGAATTGGTAAGCTTTTCACCCGACCTTAGACCTCCAGTTTAACGTGGATTCAGAAATACATCGCGTCGATTGCTCACTATTTCATCGAGATAATTAAAGCTCAGGACCTGCATTGTCTATAAGATCTGCGGGAAACTCTGAGTAAATGGAAATATTATTTTCTCGAAAACTATGGGTGATAGAAAAATTCTGAAACCGGAATCAGTATCAAAAGTTCTATAAGAATCACCAAATAATTTTCGTTGTACCCTAGTGCAATTTGAATTAGAAAGGTTTTCACTCCGCCTTAGATCCCACAGTTTAACGTGGAAACTGAATGCTTTTTTAAAATATAATTAGGCTATATTTCTTTATTATAAAATAAGTTAACAATTATGTTAACACAAGAATTTGTGAAAACAATACTTGTAAGTAAAAATAAAAATATAATATAAGGGAATACCATAGAAATGTAAGTGTCTATAATTTATTCACAAGAAACACGATTTTATATATATGTTACTCGTCCGGTCCCGTTATAGCGGATTGGTACACGTCATAGCTCCACCCAGCTACATCGGCAGCCAATCACTACGAACATCTGGTCTTTTGGGCGGAGCTTGGCGATTGTGCATATAAAAGGGGATATTTTTCAGTTGGGAGTAACAGTAGCTATTTTCGCGTCAGTGATTAATCATTCCTCCACCATGGACCTGTACGTCTCCCCAGACTTGTATGAAGAAAGTGACGCTGCAGCATTAACGACAATTAGTCTTTTTAACGCAATTGACCGTGGTGAATTATTTCCAACGCAAACCGTTGAAGATATTTGCAGTGACGCTCCTTACAATCCGACGCAAGGGACTACCATAGAAATGTAAGTGTCTATAATTCGATTTATATATATGGAGAGTTGTAGTATCTCGTCAAATAGATACTCGCCAAAAATTTTTATATCAATCAATGTTATTTTGTTACCCCCATTATGCTAAAATCGAAATTTTTTTATGGCAATCAATGTTATTCCTCGAACCAAAGATATCTTCACATAATGGGGATCTGTCTGTATACTCTGTATATGTTTTAAAAGAATGAACATTATTCCTTTAAGGTCCGATGAGGATTTGACACGTGTTATACAATCTTTTGAAGAATCTCGGAATACGGGGGATATACTGAACAGTCAACAATGTCACACATCCTCCACCATGGACCTGTACGTCTCCCCGGAATTGTATGAAGAAAGTGATACTGCAGCATTAACCGCAATTAGTCTTTTCAATGCGATTGACCGTGGCGAATTATTTCCAACGCAAACCGTTGAAGATATTTGCAGTGACGCTCCTTACAACCCGACGCAGGGGACTACCATAGAAATGTAAGTGTCTATAATTCGTTTTTATATATATATGGAGAGTTGTAGTATCTCGTCAAATAGATACTCGCCAAAAATTTTTTATGGCAATCAATGTTATTTGGTTCTACCTCTTATGCTAAAATCGAAATTTTTTATGGCAATCAATGTTATTCCTCGAACCAAAGATATCTTCACATAATGGGGATCTGTCTGTATACTCTGTATATGTTTTAAAAGAATGAACATTATTCCTTTAAGGTCCGATGAGGATTTGACACGTGTTATACAATCTTTTGAAGAATCTCGTGTCATGAATAGGGAGGATATACTGATCAGTCAACAATGTCACACCGAAATAATGTAAGTGTTTTTCGATCTTTTTGGGATAAGAAGACAATATATTTTCATAAATTTATTAAATGAAAGAAATCAGTACAATAAACAACTACAGAATATATCGTTACAAATATACGAACAAAAACATTATAATATACAACGAGTACGTACAATTGGAAAACGGTTTTTTATCTGTCTGCATACCATTTCATCGTTTCGGCGAGTGTGACACGGGTCAAATAAATTTAAAAAATTTATAAATTCTTTATCACTTGACATATGCATGAGAAATGAGACGCAGTACATTCCGCAAACATTAGTAAAATATCCTTGCATGCGAAATGGGTTCCATACAACTTCGGGAATATGTAACTGAGCGAGAAATTTTACAATAATAGGGTCACTCCAGGGTTGAGTACCGAGTGAATCAAAATAGTACAGGCGCTGTCTATTTTTAAAATAGACAGCGATCCAGTGAATCCCTTCATTACCGATGATGTCTGTTCACAATAAGACTACCGCATTCTCGCGTACTTGGCAAACTCAATGTTTCATTCTTCGCAAACACGCCGATAAATTTGGAACGTGTGACTCGCTCCATTACTTTCTGAAGTGTATTAGCATCCATTTTAAAAGTCAGTGATAACGCTCCTAAATCTATCTACTTCTATTAGGGCTTGCGATTCGAGATATACTAGTACACTAATAGGAGCGTCTATAGGCTTGGCGAATTCCAGCCGCACTGAGATGTTTCCGCTCTGCTGTGGGGTTAAATGGGTATTTACGCTAGCAGATAAGTCAGGTGTAATGTCAAACGGATAAAGGTTAAATTGATCAATGAATTCTTCCTGCGTTACCCCATTACCAAGCTCATCACAATCACCTGCAATATGGGTCAGATTACTATAGGCTCTGGCACAAAGAGGTAACACAGCGTCTGATGAATAGTCCGTACCCATTGTTCCACCCAAAGCAGTGCCATTAACGTATAGAGTTATATTTTTAAGTCCGAAATTCTCGAATTTAAAGGCACTCTTTTTATATTTTCCATTCACCGAAGCGTGGTCCTGCATGCCGATTAATATCCTTTTAGGAAGATTTCCCAGGGCAATGTTTTCTATCTGCTTCGATGCCAACCCTGCAGGAACCGTATATAGTTTGATCTGCACTCTGTTAATAGGATATTTCACTGTAGCGTTTAGTAAATTTTTCTCAATTTCTAGTTGTTTTGGTGAACTTAATTTCACTCGCCGTACGCGGAGGTATGTGTCCATAATGTGAACCACAACGGGCTTTGCACCCTCCTCTTGATCCGCAGCCAGATTTAAGCAGATCTCAGGACTCGTGCGGGTGAGCTTTATTTTCATATCCACCCCGTTGACAAGCAACTTCTCCTGGAAAGTGAAATCTGTGTGCAACCGTCCAAAACACTCGTATATTTTCTTTTTAGAATTTTTAAATTTGTCCTTTATACTATTTTCATCTTTAGTTTGATAATATCCCTCCGCACTTAAAAAGGTAGCCTTCGCTTCTTTGGAAAAGTTGAGGACATTTTCCAGATAGGCTCGTAGATGATAGTACCCCGTGCCTGCCGATATGTTGGTCTGATTTAAATATACGTCACACTGGTTGAATATGGAGTGCAGAAAGTTTGTTTCAGGGTATACAGCATATTTGTCATCGCAGACCGTTCCATCAGAATGGGCTATACGTAGCTTAGCGTACATGTGCACACAGCTTGGATAAAAAAAGTAAGGGCCTGAGCTGGGTATCACGAATTCTATAGGTGCACTCGGGGAACTAATTGTGTTTAAAGGGTTAATTGTAATAAAGTCACTGTGCTCAATAGAAACTTGGGTTGGAGGTAGCTCAAAAAGGGACAGCTCCGATTTACAGCATTGTGAACTACATGGGTGGATGAAGCGTGCCATGGCGAAATAGTGACTCCTCTCTCGACAAGTGGTAAACAAACTATGATTCATGAGATCAATGTCCTTAGCTTATATCAGTCAAAAAAGTGGTCAACCATAGGTTTCATTCGCTTACAGCACTTCTTTTTTGATAGCCTTTTACGTTTAATACCACGCGACCCTTCTTCTTCCGGGCAGCCCGCTTCTTCCCGCCACCACGCATTTTTCTCTTTGCATCTTTGATGATTTCGTCCCGTGTACGCTTTAAATGTTTTTTTAGAGCCTCTTTAGGTTTAGCCCCGGCCAATATGTCTTCTGCAGTGTTAATACCTGATTGCAGCGCTTTCCTTCCAAGGTATCTGGCACCCCTCTTCAGCAAAGGAACAGCCGTACGTAGTATGGATGAAAAAATGGACCCAAGTCCACTACCGCGCTGGTAACGCACCCCTCGATAGACGGTGAAAGGCTTTCTATCCATTATAACTCAGTGCGTCGAAAGTGTAGCTTCACTGTTAAGCTCCCGTTACCGAATGGGAAGTTTTCACCCTCAATCGTTCTTATATATATTGAGATATTGGTTATTAAATTAGTTGCGACATTCACATAATGGGGTCTGGCATATGTAATACTCAAACTCCTTCCTCTATGGTTGGGGATGTGAGCAATGCGCAGCAGGCGTGCCTGGGTATCCCCAACAAACTGGTGCTCCACTATATTACTGTAAATATAGCACATGTCTGGGGACCTTTCAGCCAATTTCTCCATCTTCAATTGATACATTAATCTGGACAAGTCATGCTGTGCCTCGTGAAATGTGTCTCTTTGGAAGGCTGCGCTATATCGGCCATTGGCTAGAATTTGGAACTTTCTATGGTCTTTAATACGTCTGTTAGTCTTTGATTTTAGGATTAGTGTATGTGCAGGGTTGTTTACGATTTCGTATACTAAATCATTCGTAAGGTTTGAGTTTCTTAAACTTACGTTTAAGCCTCTCACAACATCCTCAGCCGAACCATATTGACCCGGTCCTAGTCTTACTTCTGTACTGTAATACCGTGCAATCTTAGTCCGAGCGATACGCATAGTTTCATCCATAGCTACCCCAGCTTTTTCACACTCGTCAATGTCTCTAAGAATCGTAAAAACGGTTTCTTTATGTTCAATATTTAAAAAGATGGTGTCCAGCTGAATTTCGCATATCCCCACCTCATACGAATCACGACCCAATTCAATGTGCTTGTGGAGTTCTGTTACAAAGTTGGCTAGTGTGTTGTTAGGGTGTACAGACAGGGACGAGGAGGACGGGAGTGTGACGTAGAAATGGTTAGGAGCCATGTTGCATACTATTTAAGCTTCATTATTGCATCAGCTTTTATATAGGTGTTGAAGCTTTCTGGGTACCCTAGCCATTTCACCAGGTACATTTTTCTCTTTCCTGAACCTTTGCTTCCTAAAATTTTCTCAATTTTAAACACATTTTTTCCTAAATTAAACGCAACTTTCTGCAATTCCTCGCGGTAAAAGCCTCCTGAGATTTCTTCTCCATTCAAATCTTCAATGTAATACATCATTATCTCACCTTTAGGTCTCATAGCCCTAACTTTAAAAATCTCGCGTGTCCATCCTTGCTCAAAACCCTTTGCGAATTTGTTCCCCGAACGCGACAGCCTTACATAATCATTGATTTTGAAACGCGCAGAGTGTGGTGGTGGTGGTGGTGATCCATCTCTCCTCGGGAGCGTACCTCTTTCTAAAACTTCGTTAGGTGTTGTCCCAATCGTGCGATGGTGTGAGCGGTTGTAGGATGACGCCAATGATTCCAGAATGTCTAGAAATCTGTATGTGTTTTTATGTGTAAAATAACGGTGCATGCGTTCCTTTATGGTGCGCTGAACTCTTTCAGCTAAAGAAGCCTTATGTATAGAATTGGTTGTGTAATAGCTGATATTAAACTCTGTCAACATGTTCTGAAAAGCACGGCCTATAAATTCCTTCCCCATATCCGTACAAAAATAGCCAGGAACCCTGTTTTCTTTTAACATTAGCGTTTTGGTGGCTTTAGCAACTGTTTCAGGTGATTTATTTTTCAGAGGAACTAGCCACAGATATCTAGAGAATACGTCTATTATGAATAGAATGTAGCGGTAACCATCGTTATACACAGAATATCTTTGCATGTCTGTTAAATCTGCTTGCCAAATAGAATCAATCGAGGAAGCCGTTGTCTTGGCTGTTTTAAACCTTTTTCTCACAGGCTTATGAAGCGTATAAGCGTCCTGCTCCCTCAAAAATCTTTCAACATCTTTTTTTCCTACTCCGTAAACACTTCTGTACAGTCTATCTACGCCGCCGTAAGAGGATGGGGTAGAAATGTCATAATAGCGTTTAGTTAATACGTTAGCCATTTGCGTATTTTAGAGGCACGTGGGTAGGGTTGGTTTAACCTCTTCTTGCTCCTCTTCAAAGGTGTTACCGCCGGGGGTGACGGCGCCTTCAATTGTGTCACAGGCGTTGCATGCTCCAAGTCTTTTAACCTGTTCAGATTTCCTATCAACGTTTTAGGGACATTTATTTGTTGTAGTCTTGCTTTAATATGCTTCCATCCTGATGGTGATGGCCTATCCCACTTTCTCACCAGATCATGGACAATGTCTACGATATTCGATCCCTGTACCTTTGATCCTTCCACAATGATCTCCCTGTATCGGTCCATTGTATGGCGGGATCCTCATTCAATAGATTATAAAGACTTAAGCCTTTACTCCTCAATGTAAGTGGGAGGGTATTTTTTAATACATGTTCGATATGTTGTGTGGCTAATCTTTTTGGTTGGTCAGCTGTATCGTCGGGCTCAGATCCTATGTCGCCATGTCCATCGTCCCCCGTGCTGTGCCTAATAACCACAGGAATCTCTGTAGGGCTCTTATAATTTTCGTACTCGTGAAAAATTTCTGCAGAGCTTCTTGGTATAAGATTCTTTTCTCATCAGGTGTTTTTTCACTGTTTAATAGGGCTAACAATTCGCTTTCCATTCTTTTAAGTCTGCTTTTACGGGGATCTAGATACGTGTCTGGATTCCTTTGCAGTGAAGCGTACACCTCGTGGGGAATCACTACCACTTTCTTCATTATATTAATCTAGTCAGTAAAGGACCCAAAACTGAAAATAAGATGGGGAGAAATGACCCTCCTGTTTGTACAATAATTCGTTTTTTCTTCGCTACAGTTTGGCTTTTACGAGCGAGTGCACGTATTATGTTCTTGTAGCGGCGTAGCGAGCCTCTGATGGTTTTCATTGATACATTGCAATTTATAACGTTAAGACAGATTTCGCATATGCATTTTAAAAAGTCGGCATCGATATTTTTAATAAACATCTGCTGCAATGCCCGGGGCCTCGATGATAGATTTTTATTAATTCACGGTATTTCTTTAGTCTCTTTGTCATTCTGGAATATACACCGTTTCAGGCTCGTTTGGAAATATATTCGTTCGCAGAAGCACTCTAAACGTGTTTTCGCGGATGAAGGTCGCAAAGCAAATATCCGTAACGCGTGCTTGTAGCTTCTTTATAAACTTCCAAAAACTCCTTACGATGATTCGGGAACATTTGATTGGCTAATACCTCAATTTGTGATACATATCTACGTTGCGCGAATAAGACTAGATATTGCGTATTTAACGACACATCGCGCATGTATCTATTTTTGAAAAATAGATCTGATTGATGAAGAACACGCTTATGTTAGAGGTGGGAGAATACTGTAAATGTCTCGGCAAACGTTTTATCCATCTCCAACATGAATCGTCAATTACAATGATTGTATGTTCATTTCCCTTTAACGAATTAACGTCATATACGCCTTTGTGGAACAAAATATCATCTTGGTACTCGTTGAACACTGATTGATACGTCGAATGCACCATATAACTTTACGCACAAATTTCGAGAACATCTCTCCCTTTTCTTTAATGATTTTAAGCATAAACACAGTTTTACCACATCCTGTAGGCAATGTTCCCTCTAAGGTGTGCGCGTGTGCGCGCGCACACGCGTTGTGAAACCAGCGCACACAGCAAAATAAAATGCGCACAGGCTCAAGCGTATCATGAGTCACGACAGTAAATGAAGTAATTTCAAAAATATACCGTCACACAAGGTCTGACCATTTGCATCAACATACTCTGTAGTCGCTCTTTTAAGTATTAACCCGTTCCGTCCGACTTCGCCGACGTCCGCGCAATTACGCAATACGGATTTTTTTTACTCTATGTATTTGCATTTTTTCTCTTATACATTAACGCATTGAATATAAACCTTCTCCTTCTTATTTTTGCATAAAAACGAATCGTAATTATCTCTCAATTCATAAAAAAATTTAAAAAAATGTATTTTATTCCTATTTTGTGAATGGATAAAATCATGTATTAATCTTGATAGTCTATTTTAAATTACTAAATGCTAAAAATTGTTTTGAGAAATGATAACTAAAATAGTCATTTTCAATTAATGTTATTATTTTATTTCTTTATTTTGTTGAATTTTATTTGATTATTTTTTATTTTATTCATATTTTTAGAATGGATAAAATGTTTTCTTTTTTAAGAATATATAATATTGTCAACAGTTTTTTAATATCCATTTAATAGTACCGTAATTATCAAGCTATCACCTTATGGAAATAATATTTATTATTTAATATTTATATATATTTAATTTTGAAGATAATTAATAGCGCTCAGAAAAGTTTGCACAATTTTTCACCATGAATCTAAATGTATGCACAACGAAAATTTCTGGCGCACACGGACTAAAAAAAATTAGAGGGAACATTGCCTGTAGGTCCAGATATAATACATGTGGATGGGCTGGTGAAACTGAATTTTTCTACAGAGTCCATTTCTAACACGTCACACTCCTAAGTGGGTCATTTACAAAATATTACAAATTTTGAGTGCTGTTCCTTATATTTCTTCTCCCACAGAACCGTGAATGAGGATGAGGTAGAGCAGCCCATCATTGACATTACGGATGACCTCGACGACAGTGTAGTTGTGATCTCCTCCCCTGCCAACGAACCCTCACCAGCGATACCGGTAGCACGTCCAAAGCGGAGGTATGAGAACCCCACGTCAGGTATAAAGCGCCGGAAATACGCCCCTGTTGCAGCGGTAATAGATCCCCAACCCTCAACCTCTTACGCAACAAGCCCCCCAGCAGCACCTCCCGCTAATATATCCCCTTATTCATCCGCCGCCCCCCGTTCTGTTAAGTCTACAATAATAGAGCCCCAACCCAACCTCCTACGCAACAGACCCCCCAGCAGCACTTCCGCTAATATACCCCTAATTCATCTGCCGCCCCCCGTTCTGTTGAGGATGGTATAACGCTCGAATTGGTGCGATCCGCAGCCCCCACCCCAGCCTTGACTAGAAATCGGTATAGTGTCAGGGTCGACCCTAGAGTCATGTATAGCAATGGAATTGAGCGCGGGTTACGCGCGGGTTGTACAGCATATTATAGAGTTTACTCTTCAGAATCGTGACGAGCGTGAAGTCAGGACGAGTCTGTCCTTTGGATTCGGGTCAGATGACGGTGATGTAGACGATTATTGGGTGATAGTGCCATTTAGACGTTTGGCGGCTGAAGATGTAGAATATATATTAGGACGTATAATGCAAGCCGCCCAAAGTAGTATAGCCTTCAATATGGACAACTTCACGGTAAATATTGACCATGTATACCGTGTTGCGGGTCATAGTGCCATACCGTATACTCTTAACTTCAATTCTCCGACTATTTACCGAAAGCATAAACGTCGATCGTGGTTGCGGCTTTATAGCAGTACTCTTAGCACGTATGTTTACTGTACAAAATACACGAACTCAAAAAATTTGGTTGCCTACAGTCGTGGAGCGTGCCCGTAAACTAGCTGTAGACTGTGAACTTGAATTTGACTGTAATATGGGTCCTGAAGAGCTGAGAAGGGTAGAACAGGAAATGAATGTCCGCATAGTTGTGTTTGGGTTGGATGATCGTCGTAGGACTGTGTATGTTTTTAAAAGCTGTGTGAGAGATCGTACAAGACCCCTACTTATTTAGGATTGTCAGGGACAACGTATCTCCCCATCCGTAATATAAGGGGGCTTTACGCTAGTTATGACAAAAGTCGAAAATATGGGAGACATCATGATTTGTGTAAGGGGCCTCGAGTTTGCGGATGATATAGTGAGACATTGTAAAGAATGTCACATGGTATGTGAGCAGTGTAAAAGCACTAAATGTGAAAGCCGTGTAGTTGAAGCTGAGAAGAGAGACTGTGATGTGTGTAGACGCACATTTTCAATAATATCTGTTTTGATTTCCATAAATCAATTGGCACGTGCAGGAAAATGAGAATCTGTGAATGTGGTATGTTTCACACAATGGATAATTGGGGGAAATTTAAGCACAAGTGTGACGTAATTCACTGTCCTACATGCCAGGAGGAATATAAGGCGGATGGAGTAAAGCATGTATGTTATATGAAAGATGCTAAGCCTAAAAATAACCCTTGTATAACTGTACACTACGATATAGAAACATATACGAACGCTGAAACCAAAGAGGTAATTCCACATTTACTTGTGAGCCAGACCATCTGTGATGAGTGTATGGGTATCGAATGTGACGAGTGCCCCAAATGTGGTAAACGGACAAACGTTTTTAAAACGAATGTCCGCGATAGTCCTGTGAAACTATTTGTGTCCTATATTGTCAAGTTAGCCGACAAGTTCAAAAAAATGACTGTGTATATTCTCGCCCATAACGGGGCAAAGTTTTGACACGCAGTTCCTTTATAAGGAGTTGCTGGAACACGAATCCTCTGAGATATTTACAGGTGATCCATTGAAAAGAGGCAACAAATTAATACAGATGAGATAAGAGGCAATGTACAATTTAAAGATACTGTATTATTCACACCTTGTAAATTAGCAAAGCTACCCAAGGTGATGGGAGTAGCAGCTGAAGTTTCCAAAGGATACTTCCCTTACACTTTCCTCACCAGCGAGACTTTAAACTACGTAGGCCCACCACCCCCCAAACATTATTTTGACTGTATGGATGAACGTGAAGACTTGATCGATACTACGACAGTTTAATGAAAGTAACCCTTATAATATAGCTGATGAATGTGAGCGTTATTGCGTGAATGATGTGCGCGTGCTTAGAGTATGTTTCCAGGCCTTAGAAGGATGTACATAGCCCGTTTCAAATGCGATCCACTGCAAGTCGCAACCACCATCGCATCATTATGTTTTACGGTGTTCAAGAATAACTTCATGCCTAAAGACACCTTAGCTATTATTCACCGAAACAACCCCCGCAGTTACGGGCACAAGGCTATTTACTGGCTCATACACCTACAGCAACAGACAGGTGTATACATAAAGCACGCCCGCAACACGGGTGAAGTACCCATTAAGATTAATGGATGTGTTTTTTGGGTTGATGGGTTAAGTGAAAACCGTGTCACTGGTGTGAAGACTGTACTCCTTTAACGGTTGCTGGTGGCATGGATGCCCCCGTCCTGAGTGCGGAATCACCGGAGATATCCACGGTAGGTCTCCTGCCGACTGTCTCGCATCAACCCGCACCCGCGATCAACTTATAGGATCACAGTTCACTCACAAAGTCTTGTGGGAGCATGAATATGATGCACGGATGGAGGACAGACGGGGTGTACCGTGAGGAAATAAAAACGATCAAGCGTTCAATGGTGCTGGATCCTCTCAAATGTGGTGATAGCTTGTTTGGAGGGACGTACAAATCCTTTCAGACTATACTTTCCACCTACGGAGGGCGTGAAGCTCCATTACTACGATTTCTGTTCTTTATACCCATACGTGATGAAGAGCAATCCGTACCCCGTGGGCGCTCCTGAGAAACTGGTGGGACCTAGCCTACCCTCCATCAATGAATTTTCAAAAAAATTTGAATGATCGTTACTTTGGGCTCTCTTTCGTAGACGTACTCCCCCCACGCAATTTATGGATGCCGATCTTACCTGTCGTTATCGACGACAAGCTCATGTTTCCCTGTGCGTGAAGTGCGCGGAAGAGGATAACGGCGAATGTAACCATATACCCCCACCGCGTAAGATCAGAGGCGTATATACAAGTCCTGAGTTGGCCCTAGCCGTACGCCATGGTTATAGAATACTGAAGATACATGAGGTGTGGAGGTTTCAGAAGCTACCCAACCTTTCACACCATATATAAACACCTTTTTGAAGGATAAGGTTGAGGCATCAGGGTATCCGCGAGGAGTTGATACCGAAGATGAAAAGTCTGCCTATATTCAACGTTACCGCGACCGCGAAGGTATACAACTTGATCGTGTCCAAATTGTAAAGAATCCAGGCAAGCGCTTTAGTGCAAAGTTGTGTCTAAACAGTCTATGGGGAAAATTTGCGCAGAATACCGGCAGAGGGAGCATTCATTTGGACAAAGTTATAGCGATGTCTGGGATTATGCCAATGCCCCGATAAAGAGGTCATGGAGATCGTAAATGTAGGTAATACTTACGTAATAAAGTACAACAACACTGAATTTTCCACAGATACCTCAAGGGTTACAAACATACCTGTGGCCAGCTTCACAACAGCCTACGCCCGTATAAAACTTTGGGGTCTATTGCATTCTCTTGGGCGGAGAGTATTGTATGCCGATACAGATAGCGTGATATTCACAGAGAGGGAGGGTGAATACATGCCCGCTATTGGGGAGTTCCTCGGCGAGCTCACTGATGAGATCAAGGATGAGTATGGGGACAACGCATACGCCGACTCTTTTGTCTCAACAGGACCTAAGACTTATGGGGTACGGGTCAGGGTGGGGGAGGAAATGAAATATATCGTGAAGGCAAAGGGTATTACGCTCAACCATGCGAATCGGCAGGTTGTTAACTTTGAGTCGTTGAAGGATCTAGTATGTTTGGACGATGATGAGGGCGAACAACCTCCCCAACTAATTGTAGGCACCCACAATTTTCGGGCGCAGAAGCTGGGGGGCGTGAAGGAACTTAGGGGTACGAAGGTGTGCCGTAACACCTATAGGAAACGTTACCAGTTACCTGGTACCTATGATACCGTACCCTTTGGATACCAAAACGAATGATGCTTCTATTGTTAACTGACACGTATTTGTCTTGTATATAATCGTATCTATTGATTTATTACACGTATTTGTAAATATATATATAACTTGAATATCTCGTTCATTAAATCGTATTTGTAAAGTATCTATTGATTTATTACACGTATTTGTAAATATATATATATAACTTGAATATCTCGTTTATTAAATCGTATTTGTAAATATATATAACTTGAATATCTCGTTTATTAAATAAATCATGTTTCAAATAGCGTTTCACTTTCTCCTTTGTGTGTGTGGTGTGTGTGTGTGTGTGCAGGTGAAAGTTCTAAGCTCCGCCCACTGTAAGACCGTGAGTCATGCTACTATCTGGGAGTCCCTGCGTGGTCAGTCGACCGCAGTAAGCCCGAGAGATCAGACGTGTATTCAGATCAAACGTGTATTCAAATGGCTACCTTTAATATTGCTTGTACAACGTTTATGAAATGGTATTCAGCAATGTCAGGATGTGGTGGATACCGAAAAACTTCCTATTCCTCCCTCGTATACCTCTTTTAAAAAACACATTGGATTGTGCGAAGTTCCAAGATGTACAAATACTCTACGGATGTTTCTGGTGAGATCGTTGAAGGCTTTCGTTGCACAGACGATGTGCTGAAGTATACTGCAGAGCTAAACTTTATAAAGTCTCACATACACCGTGAAGTAAAAGAAACAACGCGTGCAGAAGAGAAGCAGCAGGTATGGATAATGAGTCTTGCGGATGGGTGGTGTGACAAGCGGTATTACGTCATGCTACACCATGTCGATTACTCATACCCTACGACTGAAAATGTGAATCTCGTGATCATGGACAATCTTAAGTATTTTTATCACTATATTAACGTATATCATGATGAGGTTCGTAGTGAGGTTGTGGCTAGTGCCCTGCGTGAGTTTTTAACAGACTTTAGAGACGAGTATCGTTTGATGGGCAGAAAGGAAAAATATGAACATATGTTCCTCTCAAATAGTGCGCCGGAGTGTGAAGATGTTTAGTAAAACATAAAATGTTCCTAGTTCTTCTCCTGAAGTAAATGTCTGGTGCGTAGGCTGGTAGTGATGAAATTAATTCTTGTACCGAAATATGTACAACAATTCGGTACGACTCGCGGATCATACGAACAAGACCATTCACGTATCATCGAGTCAGCCGCCCGTCGAACCATTCCTGCCTACCTGCGTGCCTCACACGGCTCATAGTTATCTCAGAGCTTGAACCGAGTGGACGTGCGCTCCTCGAATACGATGGAACTTCCTTTGAGCAGCATTCTCAACGCCTCGTACGATGTGTCCGTGACGAAATCGTTGCGCGTGTTCAGGCGTAATTCCGGTACCATTAGCTATGTACTGGAAACGGAATGTAGACAAACAAACAAACGGGTTTATTTAAGTGTCGAGGAGATGAATAGAATCTTCGTGATAGTTGAGAAGTGGAGTGAAGATCGTTATAAAATACCTGCTAACGTAGGTACAAGAAGAGAGCAGATTAGTGACGCACCCTCATACGCCGTTGTATGTACGTTGTGTATAAATAACGATCGGCCGTGCATTGATATACGGCTGTGTGGAAGAATGCTTCTGATAATAACGCTCTTGTTCCTACGCGAAACCGTTTCATCCTCGACAGAATGTTTGAAATCGTCGGATTCCGCAAGCTGAAACCTATATTAGACGCGCGTGTTACGGACAGCTTTTTATTTTGATACAGTACTTGAATACGCCTACACCGCTCTGCTCGATGGGTTTACCGAGTGTAGGGCTGGTGAGAATGGTCTAGTGCTGGATGTTTATTTAAAAGTTTAGACTCTTTGAAATACCATGAACTTTGGTACAAAGCAATTGATCGGTACAAGGCTGAGCTCACCTACACCGTTCACCCTGAAGAACTATTTCTTTATATAACGCGCAGTTGTCGTAACGATTTAGAAGATTATTTTAATTGCCGCTATGTTGAGTGAGTTCACGATTGAAAAGCTCGAGTCGGTAGAAATAAACCCTCGATTGGAAAAGCGTGCTTATAAACTTGTTTAATAATGTAGCTAACGATGAACTCTTTGTGCGTGCTTTTGATTGTATTCTAGACGTATTTAAAGATGACTTACCAACCGGTTGTAAAGTGGGAACAAAAATAGTACTGAACGATATGAAAGCCCTTCATATCGATACAGGTTTCCCTATACTTTAAGCGGTGAAATATATTAAGCCGCATATACTGCGTAATGCAGAGCAATAATGATGTAATTGTAAACTCGATTAAGACCGAGTTTAGTATTTTGAAAAAAAAGTGAAATGTATTTATATATATATTTTGCTTGATATTTCTCCTGTACGATTATATGCATATTCTATTATTATTGAATTGTCTTTATATTATTTTGCGTGATATTTCCCCGTACTGTTATGATTATATGCATATTTCTATTATTATTGAAATGTATATTTATTTCTATTTGAAATGTATATTTATTTATATATATCTCCATAATTGTGTGTGTATATTTCCTGTACTGTTATGATTATACGCATATTCCTCAATTGAAATGTATATTTATTTTCTATATATTTATAATAAACAGAATGATGCAATGTTGTTTTACTTAATTATATCATGTTACGGCTTCTAAACCTACTACCGGTATTCTAAACCAACTTTTAAGAAGTATAATAATGTATACAACGGTATCGCTAAAAGTGGTATCTGGCAATATTTACGCCTTCTAAGCCAACTGGCTGATTAGGAGTCTATAATAATGTATACAATGGTATTGCTAAAAAGTGGTATCAGGCAACATTTACGCCTTCTAAGCCAAATGGCTGATTAGGAGCCTATAATAATGTATACAATGGTATCTGGCAACTCAGTCTTCGATTAGAATTAAATGAATACATGGCGCTAGCTGGCAACTCAAGCCATTTACAGCCAACTGGCTGATTAGGAGCCTATAAAACAACGCCTACTCGGCTGAAGTCTTAATATGCACTTGGCTCCTGCCAGGTGAACAGCTCTCCTCCTTTCTCTCCTCCTTTCTCTCCTTTCTCTTGGGGGATAACGCCGCCTCAAAGTTTTCCTTGTTGCACCTGCAGCATCCCCCCTTTGGGGGAATTTTTTTTTCTTTTTTTCTTTTTTTTTTCTTTTTTTGCAACACCCCCCCCTTTGCAACATTACATAATAACTTGCAACATTCTTGCACTCTCCCCTTTTGCGGCTATATACTATATATATATATATATATATATATATATATTATATACACACAGTATGTTCTAAAATTATCTGGAAAACTTTTATAGTCTGTTGATTAGTAGTAGGTCGTGTGAACAATGTGTTCAAATTGAAGGAAGACACTTTGAACATCTAAAATAAACAAATATTGTTATATATATATATATATATATATATATATATATAACGGGGCTCCAATAAACCTTAGCCCCCCCCCCCCAGCCCATGGCCTAAACCATTAGAGGTACAGTAAAACTAAACATACCTTACAAAAGAGAATTTAATCCTGCATTTAATGAGAAACAATTAAAACTTGGTGTTCCAGCCATTGGCTTCCAAGACAGCCTGAATTCGCTTTGGGTAGCTTGCCAAAAGTGACGTGAATAGATCTTGATCGTTACGCAATTTGCTAAAACAGTTTCAGTGTGTTGCGTCATTGTATCCTTCGAAAATCGATTTGCTGCAGGTTCTTGAAACAAGAGACATTCAACCTTGTCCTTTATAACTGATCCAATGTGTTCACAGACGTTCAGGTCAGGAGAATTTCCTGGCCATTCTTCATTCCAAAGAAATCGATCTCATGGTTCCGCAACAACTGTTGAGTGGCTAATGCCTTAAAGCAGGGGCCTTATAGTGCAGAAGTGTGACCTGATCGACATCCATAACATTGTTTGGGTTTCTTAGAAAAGGAATGACATGCTGGAATAGAGTAATATCACGAAAATACTGTCCATCCCAACTCTGACCATTTGGCTTCAGCACCCACATGAGCTTTGCAGTGAACAAAACAAACACACCAACACAGTCTGGACTTTTTAATAATTCGCGATAATGTTCATTGTCATCCATTTCATCTGGTGTTGTGGCCCACACTCGATCATTTTGGTAGTTAGGCCGACGTGTTACGTAAACAAAAAATTCATCGGAGACAGCTAAATGCATGAAATCATCCACATCCCAATCTTCAAGATAATGGGCAAACCACATTCTGTCATCGATGTTAAGTTGAATTTTTCTTGGCTTTGGAAGTTCATGCCAAGGCTTTAAACCTTGCTTATAACGGTACAGTCGAATGATCTCACCACTAACGATCTTTCCTCTCAACACTTCGATCTCTCTAGAAAGTTTAGCACAGCTGTTTTTCCGCTTACGCGTACCGCTTTCAATGATGTCCTTTGTTTCGTGAGAGAGTGGCAAAATTGGGCGCCCAGATTTGGTTGTATCCTTTTCACATTCATCCAAAGTTTTATTCCAATTTCTTTTGACGAAGTCCTCACTTCTTCGCATCTTTTTGGCAACCCATGAACGTGTTATAAAGGTGGCTCCAGCATCACGAGCTTCCCGAAATGTTATTGCTCGTATGCGATCTATCACACGTTGCCTCTCCGAATCACCAATTAATTGAGAAGCCATTATATTATCACTTTATCAGCTAGAGTAATTTTAATACCTGCAATAAATAAAGAATTTTATATATTTTTATAATCACTAAAAACTATTTCGATATAAGTAAACATGTAAGCTGCAAATAGGGGGCTAAGGTTTTTTGGAACCCCTTATATATGAGGCGTCGTGAGTATGAGGGGCGAACTCGGCACATTGGAGATTTTGCGATTGTTACACGAATGAATAGTTCAACCCTTCCCCCCTATCCACAGACAATTGGTATAGCCAAATATCCCCATTTTACGCTCAAAATGTAGTTATTTTCAATGCGTGTATTTGTGCTCTGTGGCCCTCATACACAATAGTCACAAAGTTTAATCGCGTCTATCGTCTATCTCAAAATTGGTTTGGGGAGTTCACCCCTTGTACTATATATATATTATATATATATATATAATATATATATATATATATATATATATATATGAGAGATAGGTGGGTTCGCTTCGCTTACCGTTGTAAAGCACTCTTCCAATACGTCCTATGCGGACGTAGTTTGAAACAATCGTATAGGCCGCTGTTTTTTCAATGTAAAGTTTTTCTGCGAATGCCACAAAGTCCCCGCCATTGTTATAGCATTCAATAAATCTTTGTCTTTCTTTCGTAGAAATACGGTTATATTTACTTGGTGACATCTGATGATTTCGTTCAATGGAAAACTAGTTTATCAACCATACTTAATTCAAAAATAATCCAATTACACGCACTCGTTTTGGATTGGTTCACGTTGTACAGGGTGTTCGGATAGTCCCGTAACCCCCTACAAAATGTACATATTGTAATACCAATTTTATTTTTGTGTGGTTAATTATATTTATGTGTGGTAGGTGTAATTTAAGAAACAAGTCACTAGCAACAATTACTTTAATTACAGTAAATACAGTTACTAATCAAGAATATCTGTGCGTGCATCATCATTTTCGTAACAAAGGATTAAGCATGTCTTTATTGCTTAATTCATTAACAAATGACGGGCGGATATGGTTTCATGCCGAGATCTTTTGTCATGTGATCTCTCATTGTGAACATGGGAACTGCAAGTTCTTGTGATCGTTTCCGAAGTGATTTTTTTCGGTGAATGAGCCACCGATGCAATCACACCTTCACATTGTTCTGCTCGCGTTGTTGGTCTTCCCGACCGTGGTCTGTCCTTGATGGAGACAGTTTCAAACAGCTTTTTCTCCCAGCGTAATACCGTCTTGTTTGATGGTGCAGCCTTATTGAATCTTGTGTTGAAATCATTCTGGATATCATGCATCGTTTTGCCAGTATGTGACCTTTCATGAGCCCATGTGCTCATCACTATCCTTTCCTCCAGAGTGTAAGTGGACTGGTCTGTCATTGTTCACACAACTCTAATACCTGGCGCCAACATAGCCACACAACTAAACAGCCTCTTCATTCTTAACAATACAGAAGAACATGCACACATACCACATCAAGCAGGATACTCAAACTCCTCCCCAGACATAACGTTCTGTTCCACCTCACTAGCAACACATACATATTGGAGAACAGAAAAACAACTGTCATCAGACCACCTGCCCATCATCATTACAACACGTTCTACACTCTGCCCCAACAGCCTTAGGCACACTTACAGAAATTACAAGAAAGCTGATTGGGAACAGTTCAAACTACAGACTGAGGAACAATTGACCACATTAAACAGCACACCCATCATAAACATCAATACACAACACTCAATACATTTAATCAGATCATCAATAATGCAAACAAATAAATACCCAAGGGCAACATTAGGAAATACAACCCAAATTGCATTAGAGAAATAGCCCACCTCATAAGGCAACGTAACAACTTCAAACATAACACACAAACACCACACACAGGAACCATAAAACAGCAGATACAACAGCTCAACACAGAAATAAACAACAAACTTAAAGAAAATCAAAGAGAAACATTTAGGAAATTCATAACAACACTAAACCACTCCACAGATACATCCAGGCTATACAAGACAATAAACAGCATTACCCACTCTAACAGCGGCATTCACATCTCACACGCGGCTATCTGTCGCAGCCAAAATAATATCCCAACATATACACAACAAGCTAACATTCTAGTTAATCAATACGCAAAGATAAGTCACTTAAACAGAAACAACAACCAGAAACACGCAGACAGACAAACAGCCAGACGCAAGAAAACCTACAGACTCGACACGACCATTACACCCTTCAATACAAACCAGACCACCAAGATCATCAAAAACATTAAGAATTCGAAGGCTACTGGACCAGACAACATATCTAACATACACCTTAAACACTTGGGCCCACAGGGAATAGTAGCTCTCACAAATATCAGCACATATTCATACCAACACTGTATTATTTCTGACATATGGAAACAAGGTAAAATTATTACACTACTCAAACCAAACAAAAATCCAACAGAACCAGCTTCCTCTAGACCCGTCATTCCCAACGTGGGGCGCAGGCCCCACCGGTGGGGCATGGTAATATTTTGGTGGGGCATGCGTAGGACGTGCACCCTTCGGCTTACTATACCAAAGACTACGGGCAATCCGAGAATGAATTATTAACAGTGAATTGTTTTATAGTGAGTCTGTGTGAGTGAGTGTGCGTGTTAATGCATACGGTGCATATATAGTATGTATACATAAAAATATTTGTGTGTATGTATGTATATGTGTAATTGGTACACAAAGTATTTCCCGTCTCCCCACACTCGCGTGTCTCGGTCGACCAAGGAGAGGACGGGACGCATGTCGCCGGATGAGCCAATGTTTTCTCGGCCAATCAGCGTGTGTGAGCATTCAGTTTGCTTCTTAGTGTGTTTACGTTTGGCCGTGTGTCCACCATAATACCGTGTTGTTCTGAATTTTTTCATAATAATATGTGACTTATGTGTGAATTAATGTGATATATTACAATTTGGCAAACCAAAGAAAAGGAATATATTTTATTTTTATTTCTTTATATATTAATCGAACTCAGCAATTATGTAAATTAGCAGTATCTTGCATTTATACCAGTACGCCAAAACACTGGACTGTTTCTATAATAATTCGTTTTCGTTGACATTTATATTCCTCATTCAGAAATTTTTGTTCTGGATACTTCTTTAATTAATTTATAATTTTATTTATTTCAGTCACAAACCCTATGCATAAAATGAGTAGTGCAAGTAAAAAAAAGTTCGTCAATATTCAGAGGAATATTTAAAATTTGGATTCATACCCGCTATCCATGATGACCGGTCACCTTTCTGCCTCTTATGCCAACAATGCTTGACCAACGAATCAATGAAACCAGGTCGTCTTGAGTTGCATTTGAAGGCGAAACATAGTGCGTATGTAAATTCAGATTTAAATTACTTTAAGTCTTTAAAGGAGAAGTTTGCAAAAAGATCAACAATAAAGTCTCTGTTTACTACACAAACTGTTAGCGTCAGTCGTACTCTTGAGGCTAGTTATGAAATTTCTTTACTCATTGCTAAATGTGGAAAAAATCATACTATAGGAGAGGATTTAATTAAACCATCAATATCAACATTTCTTAAAACAGTCCTGGAAAAAGATGACAACGCTGTTAAAGCCATGCCACTCAGTAACAATACTGTTAGTAGAAGAATAGATGAAATGAGTGAAGATATTGAAACACAACTTGTTGAAAAGCTGAAATCAAGATATTTCTCACTACAAATGGATGAATCAACTCTGAGAGAGTGAGGTCGTATTGTTAGCATATGCAAGATATATTGATAAAGGTGAATTTGCTGAAGAAATGGTATTCTGTAAATCATTAGAAACCACCACTTCCGCCGCTGATATATATGGTAAGCTAAACAATCACTTACACGTCAATAATATACCAATAGAAAACATAACATCTTGTGCTGCAGATGGTGCTCCTGTTATGATGGGCAAGAAAAAGGCTGCTTAAAATTGATGAAAGATGAGAATCCAGAAATGCTTCTTGTGCACTGTGTTATTCATAGAGAGAACTTAGTGTCCAAAAATATTACTCCTGTTCTTAATGAGGTACTACGCTCAGTTATAAAATGTATCAATGCTATCAAAGCTAATGCAAAATGTGAGCGTCTCTTCAAGCAATTTTGTGAAAATGAAAATGCAGACTATGTGAAACTTTTACTTCACACTGAGGTAAGGTGGCTCTCAAAGGGGAATTGCTTGAAAAGATTCATGGACCTATTTGATGTTCTTAGTGACTTTTTAAGTGACAAGCCTGAAATGAAGCACCTGCTAACCGTTGATGGTAAAGCATTTGTGAGTTATTTAACAGATATTTTTGAAAAACTGAATATGTTGAATAAACAACTTCAAGGATCAAACAAAACTCTTGTAGATGCAAAGACGAAGATATTTGGCTTCGTTACATTTATCGAGGTATGTCAAAAAAACATTTCTCACAAAATTTTTGACCAGTTTCATTGGCTAAAAAAATGTAAGGTGACTGATGCTGCTGTACTTGTCATTGTGGATCATCTGAAAATAATGGCCTTGATTTTAAAGAAAGATTTTCTGATTTAAAACAAATTGATTTTCCAACATGGGTGATGCAGCCAATGCTAGTGGATATATCTGATGTTTCGATGCAGTACCAAGAAGAACTCTCGGAAATGCAAAATGATGAGTCAGTTAAAACTTTATTCAATATAAAAGGGGTGATGGCATGGCTTTGTGATGAGACAGAAACTAAATACCCACATTCAACCAACTTTGCAAGAAAATTGTTGTTACCCTTCCCATCTTCATATTTAGCTGAATGTGGCTTTAGTGCTGTAAATGATTTGTTATTGAAGAAAAGAAATCGACTGGATATCACTAAACGAGGAGACTTGAGACTTAAGCTGACTAAATTGGTGCCTGATATAAAATCTCTCTGTAGCAGACATGACGCACAAGGATCTCACTAACAGACATTTTTAGGTGAGCTCAAATTTTATTTTTCATTATTATTAGTTCAATAATTAAAATGATCAAAGTATTACAGAATAACTTTTCATTCAAATATTTTCTATTTCTGCATTCCAGTTCTCTATTATATGTTTGGAAACTTTATTTATTTAGCTGTCCTTTCGTTTTTATTTTTCTCTTTCATGGATGCCATGTTCTTTGGAAGCTTGTTTAGAGACCAAGTTAATGGCCTTTTAAGCTTCCTTCACGTGAATAACAGTAAAATTTTGAATAACAAAAATTAAATATCACAGGGGGGGGCATCAGGGTTTTAGAAATGCTTAGGTGGGGCATGGCCCAAAATCGGTTGGGAACCACTGCTATAGACCCATTATTTACCATGCACACCTTCCAAAGTAACAGAAAGACTTACAAATCACCAACCAACACATTCCACTATCGCCTACTCAACATGGATTCAGACCTCACCACTCAACCACGACATTACTCACTAACCTCACACAACACATCATGGATGGCATCAACTCCAGGCGACCAGCTCAATGTACACTATTAGCAACAATAGACATTAGTAAAGCATTTGATGCTATCCCACGCTTCCCTCTCATAAACAAAATACTCAACACAAACATCCACAATAACACCAAAAGGTGGCTGAGCAACTATCTTTCAGGAAGATACTCACATGTCACATTTAATGGCAAGTCATCCAAAAGCAAGCTTTTTCCGATTGGGTCCCTCAAGGCTCTGTTCTCTCACCAACATTCAACTTATACATGCATGACATTCCAACACCCATAGATAACAAGCTTACCTTATCATCATATGCAGATGACGTCACTCTTACATCCACCACAACAACATTGACACCGCTACAAATAACCTACAAACATACATAAACAGTATGCAAGACTGGCTCACACACAATAGACTCAAAGTAGCGCCCACAAAATCAACCATCACCTTGCTTACAAGCAACACAAAAGAACACCAGGTAATTCCACAGCTTACACTAAACAACATCAACATTCCACACACTCACAGGACCAAAATACTTGGGGTCACATACAACACATCATTATCTTTTGCAAACCACATTCAGGACATTAAAAACAAATGTACTTCAAGACTTAACACGCTTAGGGTACTAACAGGCACAAACTTTGGACACCAGCAGGAAACAACATCACTCATATACAAACAATATATTCGCTCAGTTATGGACTATGCTAGTCCATGCTGGGCACCCATTATCTCAAACACACACATAAACACCTTACAGACAATACAAAACAACGCACTTCGTATCATTACAGGGTGCACTCAAACAACACCAATAGAACACCTGCACACAGAAACAAAAATACTGAAAGTTAGGGAACATTTAGACATGAGGGGAACACAATTCATGGCAGCAGCGACATAACCCACAACACCCTTGCCACTACATGTACAATCATGCACCAACACCTCACCATTAAGGTAACACCAGAGACACATTATAACCAAATACTCCATTCCATACCACGCCCCACAGACATCACACAGTAAAGAAAAAACATACACACACACCTAACCCACAAAGCACTGACACGGCTCGGTCCGAATGCGGTCCTAGGTGCAAAGCCTCCACCCATTAACAGGTCAGAGATCAGCCTGAGCAGATCGGATCGAGTTAACTTAGCACGATTCCGATGTGGACATCACCCCAACTTACGGACATATAAACACAGACTAGACAACTCCATAGACGACACCTGCCACCTGTGCCAGGACACACCACAAACAATTGAACACATTATGACGGACTGTACCGCTCTAGCACAACGAACACAACACAACATCACTAGTGCGCTGAACCTGGTCCACTCCGGAGAGGGCGATCGATTACCTGCGTGCCGCCAGGCTTGCTCGATCAGGGTGGGCTGATCGGCTAACCAACAACAACAACCTGGAAGAGAAAAAAAAATGTCAGTGAATCATAATTTCAATTAATCACACAAAAATAAAATTGGTATTACAATATGTACATTTTGTAGGGGGTGACGGAGTTTTCGGACACCCTGTAGAACAAGTTTGGTTGACGTAGGTATCATTTTAATTGTGTTCAGTAAATAATGTGGCAGTTTTGAACTAGAAAGTGTTTTGATTATACTGGTCAACTAAAAAGAACTTTTTTTTGGTCACATGGACAAAAATAGGTGGATATTATAGAATTTTTACCGCTGAGGGGTCTTTTCCGTTTGACACACATGGTTCGATTTTATTTTAAATTTCTACACACACGTAGTTTTGCATGCCGATTACGAAAATCAGAACCATTTTTTGGAGAAATTAATAATAAAAAAGTTACAACCCTTTAAAGATTGAATTTTTAGGTTAGGTTAGGTTAGGTACCCAGCGCAGACAGGTGGTCCTGGAACAATTGTAGAAATTGACGAAACAGTATACTCCAGACGAAAGTACAATCGAGGAAGAGTGCTACCGGAGCAGTGGGTTTTCGGCGGTGTGTGTCGCGAGACTCGGCAGGTGTTCCTCTATGCCAGTGGTCGGCGAACAGGGGTAAATTACCCCAAATGGGGTACATTTAAAGATTTTGGGGGTAATGCGTGCGGTATGAGAGACACCATATGCAACAATTTTAAGAGCAATTGGCTTGTTTTTGTTTACTTTGAAGTCTGGGGGTAATTTCATTTTACTGAAATAGATTTTTGGGTAATACCCAAAAAAGTTCCCCGACCCATGCTCTATGCTGTCCTATGTCGCAACCGTGAGACACTTGAAGAGTGTATCCGGGCATCGATTCTGCCAGAAACGACAATCTACAGTGACCTGTGGCGAGCCTATTCCCACATCCCACAGATACCAGGCTATAAGTTTCACCATCAAACAGTGAACCACAGTGTTGAATTCGTCAACTCAGAAGACGGGACCCACACGCAACAAGTTGAAAGCACATGGAACTGCCTTAAACGCTCTAATAAACGACGTTGCGGCACTCATCGTTCGATGATCGATTCCTACCTCTGCGAGTTTTTTTGGCGACGCAGACACGAAACTGCGACCAGTTCCAAAAAATGCTACAGTGCATCGCAACATTTAATCGAAAATATTAATTTGTGTTGATTTTGTCACTATATTAATAAAATACTTTAAGGTTGTAACTTTTTTATTATTAATTTCTCCAAAAAATGTTCTGAGTTTCGTAATCGGCATGCAAAACTACGTCTGTGTAGAAATTTAAAATAAAATCGAACCATGTGTGTCAAACGGAAAAGATCCCCGCCGAGTTCAAAAATGACATAAAAATTTGTCTATCACCCGCCAATTTTGAAGGAATCGAAAATGAAATTTGCCCTAATTTATAGACGTAATAACAATATCAAAGCAGAAAATGTATATTGAACTCACCTAAAATGTAGCTACTGATGATTTACGCTTGTATTTCGCCTCTGGGCTATCCCTTGACAATGTCCAGCAGTAGTCAACCAACAAGCAGACCCCCCGCCCCTTCCTATTCTGACTCAAATCCTAAGTAATGTAAATTCGTGTGTCACTCTAAAACTGCGGATGATAGAAAAATTCTGTTTTCATTTCCGTAATCAACGTAAAAAATTATATATAGTTCAAGTAAAAATATCTCTGTGACAAAAACTTTGTTGACCAGTGAATTATTATCAAACACATAATGGCAATTGTCAATTACGTAAAGTTTTGTCATTTAGTTTCCTTCATAATACAAAGGAATACAAAGGACACCAAACAGCAACAGACCAGCTGGTCCCTTCGATGCTGTCTGTTCAAGAAGGAAGGTTAATAGAAGTAAGAAAATTTGAAGACGAGTGAAGGCTTTAAAGCAAAGCAAAGAAAGAGGTTGAAAGGAAGGAAAGAAATTTAAAGATAGTAAAAATTTTAAAGTAGAGAGGAGGGAATGCAAGTAAAAATTCTACAACATTTCTACGCGCTAAAATATGCTTCCAACTCGGGGTTTAAGGCAAGATAAGCATCTAGTTTCTTTTTAAAGGATTCGATCGAATTACTTTGAATTACGCTGGCTGGCAATCCATTCCACACGTTACAGTAACTATCCAATAAATGCAAAAAAATTCACTTTTCTACGTGAAGGTCAAATATATAATAAAAATCCACTCTAATAGAGTTATTTCCGCAACAGTTTCGATGCCCACTGGCATCTTCTAAGGGTGGATACAGAAAAACGAAGAGGATGCCAGTGGGCATCGAAACTGTTGCGCAAATAAACTCTGTCTATTAGAGTGGGTTTTTATTATCATAAAGTAACTATACAATTGAAGAAAAAATGTTTAGCTTCATTAGAATTAAAATGTTTATCCACTAATTTGAAACCATTACCGCGAATTCTATCTGTATTTCTGAAGGCGAAATATTTTTCGGTGTCGATATTATCAAAACCTTTAATCAATTTAAACACCTGGATTAAATCTCTTCGAATTCGCTTGTTTACAAGTGAGACTAAATTTAACATTTCTAAACGGGCAGCGTAGGATTTGTTTCTCAGTCTAAGAATCATCTTATCAGTCTAGAACTCATCTTAGATCCATTTTGTCTATCGTCTGTTCATGTTTTTTCTTTCAAAAACATCAATGCATTGACAAAATGAATATTGTCGAAAGCGTTTGGAGTTTGTTCAATAGCATTTACCAAACACTTTACGTCAATGCTTTAAATCCATTTCTTAAACCAGTTTTAAATTTTAATTTAGCAATAAACCATGTCAAAGCGTTTATTTTGGGATATTGCTTGAGATATTTTGTGAGTGCGTTTTCAACTAAGTCTAATGTTTAGCCATAGTTTAAAAATAAATACTTTTTCCCACTGTTTATAAGCTCTAGCGGCCTAGCCTAAGGAGTTTTAGCATCCTTTTACGCGAAAGAGAGCTTTGTTAAAGTAGGCTAATCGGTGCTCTTCCAATATGTGCTCTACCGCGAAACTGTGATCTACCATATTCCAATACGTGCTCTACCGTGAAACTAGCCTTATAAGGCTAACTAACGAAAATATCATGACTTAACCTAACCAATCGTTAGGTCAACTATACGCCCTTGACGATTGGTTAGGTTAAGTCGTGATATTTTCGTTAGTTAGCCTTATAAGGCTAACTAACGTACCTGCTGCTAATCCGAATAATCTAAGGTAGATCACGTATTGGAATGTAAATTTTAAGGTAGAGCACATATTGGAAGAGCAGCAAATAAATAATGACAGCAAATAAAATCTAAATAGTCTACAAGTTTTATATTATGTCATCTACTACTGTTACGATAATCCACATGCGAAAATAAAATAAATCCACTGGTTAGTTAAATGTTCCGTACCCGACAGTCTCTCTACTGACTCAGAATGTTTGGGTTGAGAGTTGTCACACGTTTGAGGCAAGTGAGTAGCCAGAAAACTGTTCTAAAGACTCCATCCGTGTCCCATATCCCCCAAGGAAATGAGGGGGTAGGGGCCCGAGCCTCGGCTAAGGTGAGCTATCTTAGCCCGAGTCAATTAAGTTCTTTACGCTTTGTCGTAACGTAAGATACGGAAAAGAACCGCCCAACTGGAGCTCGCACCACAAATCAGCGGAGTCTGCACCCACAAATCAGCGGAGTCTCGCCACTGCCGAGCAGCGCCCTAACCGATCGAACTACAAACGCTCGAAAATTATTTTAATTATGGTAATTAACATTCGCATGATCGCATCTGCTGCGAATTATTGTAAAGATTAATTTATTCTACGGATAAATTACTGTAAATAAAGACGCGTCGAAAATATTTGAGGCGTTTCGCGTACGAGGAGCGAACTCGCCAAACCAGTTTTGAGATAGAGGCGTTTGAACTTTGTGACGATTATTTACGAGGGACACATAGCGCAATTACACGCATTGGAAATAACTGCATTTTAAGCGTACGAGGGGATATTTGGCTATACCAAGTTGATGTGGATGGGGGAAGGGTTGAATTATTCATTCGTTGAACAGTCGCAAAATCGCCAATGTGGCGAGTTCACCCCTCGTACTTGCGACACCTCATTTGTTAAATGCAGTAACGAACCATTAATTATGTCTTTCCAACTACAAATAATCCTGTTTTAGGGTCTATGAGTAATTGAAACCTATAGTAACATCAAAGGTCATACGTAAATAATGTATACAGGTGGTCCAAAAGTCCCTATCTATTTTGCTGAAATAATAGTATTTTGGATAAAAATGTAGTAACATCAGTGCCTCTGCAAATCTCAAATCTGTCCACTGCATTGCGGAACACATTCGCAAATATCTCTGGGGTTATCTTAGCGACTGCTGCAACAATGCGGGTTCGCAGATCCTGCAGGTCTGTAACTCTTGTTTTGTAAAACTCACACTTTATAAAGCCCCACGCAAACGAGTCTAATGGTGTTAAATCCGGAGATCGTGCTACCCAGGGCCTGTTTCCACCACGTCCAATCCAGCGATTTGGTAAGAGCTCATCAAGGTACGCCCGAACGATGTTTGCATAGTGACATGGAACTCCATCTTGTTGAAAGACAAGTGCTGATAATGCCATCTGAACGAAGCTGGGGTTCAAGAAACTGCTGAAGCATGTCAAGATAAATTGGCTCTGTTACCGTAGGGTTCACAAATCTTCGATCTTGTCATACCCAACCAGACATTAACTTTAGGAGAATCTCTCTCCCATTCATAGAACTCGGTTGGTTTTGCACTAGCCCAGATACGGCAATTATGTCAAGTAACCTTTCCGCATGTGTGGAATGTCGCCTCATCGCTGAAGAGAATGGTTCTAGGAAATTTCGCCGCAAACATTTTCGCCGTAGGAAAATTCGCCGTAAACATTTTCGCCGTAAGACAAATTCGCCGTAAGGACATTTCGCCGTAAAATTTTTTAAAAATAATCAATGGATGATTATTTAAGAAATTTATTTAACCAAACTATCACGACTTAACCTAACCAATCATCAATGCCGTACAGTGAGTTTCAAAGTAAGATAAGGAATTTATTTAAGAAATTTATTTAACCAAACTATCACGACTTAACCTAACCAATCGTCAATGCCGTACAGTGAGTTTCAAAGTAAGATAAGGAATTTATTTAAGAAATTTATTTAACCAAACTATCACGACTTAACCTAACCAATCGTCAATGCCGTACAGTGAGTTTCAAAGTAAGATAAGGAATTTATTTAAGAAATTTATTTAACCAAACTATCACGACTTAACCTAACCAATCGTCAATGCCGTACAGTATAAAGAATTTTAATTGTGGTAGACTGCTCGAAGCTAGGTAGACCGCACACTTAACCAGCACCGGCTATTATAAGGGTTCAGTTAAACTTTTTTTTTAATTTAATTTTATTTTATTTACGGCGAAATGTCCTTACGGCGAATTTGTTTTACGGCGAAAATGTTTACGGCGAAAATGTTTACGGCGAATTTTCCTACGGCGAAAATGTTTACGGCGAATTTTCCGGTCACGGAAGAGAATGTGGTTTAATAAGTTTTGTATAATTTTTTTTTAATAAATTCTGTGCACATGGCGTCTCGTCTTGGATAATCTTCTTCGTGTAACTCGTGTGGCACTTGAATTTGGTAGCTTTTTTAATGTTGATTTTAAAATCCTTATAACAGTCGTTTTTGGTATGCTCAGTGATACGTTGTGTTACTACCATCGCACGTTCTTGTACATCCATCATCATCTTTGGCCTTTAGAAAATAAAATAGAAATATCATTATTTCAGTAAAACAGATAGGGAGTTTTGGACCACCCTGTATGATGTACGCATCTCTTCATTATATACGATTATGTTTATTAATTTGATATGGTTTATATATTATATAATCGACGATTCATCGGTAATCGGCCGATTACCAAATCGACAATTTCATGAATTATTATATCCCTAGTTCTTAAATACTTTTCTCCTACCCTCTGAGTTTCAAATATTTATTTTCACTTTCATCATTCAGTTTCCGTTATAACGAAAAAGTTTTATACAACGTTTTTATAGGGTTTTATACAACGTGTTTAGAGAGTTTTATACAACGTTGCAAAACTATTTCGTGATATATATTCGTTTCCACGCACATTAGCGGAAATAACGTCGTGATCTTGTAGAAACACCGCTTCCTGTAGATCGACAAAGTTGAATGACATTTGGGTCTGGGTTGTAGTTAGAGGGATGATCGTCCTCTCGTCCAGTTGTTTGCAGCAATTTGGATGTCCCTCCGTTATATGACCTATACTGTTACAAAGAAGGTTAATTAAACCCAACACGTAACAATAATGAAAATAATTGGTTTAAAAGGACAAGTTTTTTGCGTTTTAAAATGATCGAAATTGAGAACCTGAAAAGAAAAAAATGTTTTCTGTGCTAGAAGATAGTCATAAACTATGATTTAAAAGATTATTTTGTAGTAGGTTGGCGAGTTAATATAAAAAATTACATTTTTACAAATAGATATTTTTCATCGATGAGTAGATTTTATTAAATACTGATGCTATATACAGTTGTAAACTGCCTTTAGCAAGCGTGCATTCTTTACATGCCGAAATGTACTAATATTAGTTATATATATATATATTATATATATATATATACACATTTTAACCGCAAACAACACACAGTATAATTAATGTAAAGAACGACGCTTGTATAGAAGAACGTTCCGCACAAGATGAGGAGGGAGAACGAACAAATGAAAAATGAGGTAACCACCGGGAATCGAACCCGAGATCTTCCGATTGCCGGTCAGATATGCTAACCACTACACCATGGGCCTCGATTAATCAGAAGTCGTAATTCTCCTACATCTTGTGCGGAACGTTCTTCTATACAAGCGTCGTTCTTTACATTAATTATACTGTGTGTTGTTTGCAGTTAAAATGTATATATGTGCGGCATGCGGGAGGTGCCCCCTCAGGGCATTGTTTCTGTTTCGTATGTAGGAGAATTACGACTTCTGATTAATCGCGGCCCATGGTGTAGTGGTTAGCATATCTGACCGGCAATCGGAAGATCTCGGGTTCGATTCCCGGGTGGTTACCTCATTTTTCATTTGTTCGTTCTCCCTCCTCATCTTGTGCGGAACGTTCTTCTATACAAGCGTCGTTCTTTACATTAATTGTACTGTGTGTTGTTTGCAGTTAAAATGTATATATGTGCGGCATGCGGGAGGTGCCCCCTCAGGGCATTGGTTTCTGTTCGTATGTAGGAGAATTACGACTTCTGATTAATCGTGGCCCATGGTGTAGTGGTTAGCATATCTGACCGGCAATCGGAAGATCCCGGGTTCGATTCCCGGGTGGTTACCTCATTTTTCATTTGTTCGTTCTCCCTCCTCATCTTGTGCGGAACGTTCTTCTATACAAGCGTCGTTCTTTACATATATATATAGTAGTAGACTTAAATATTAAAGAGAACTTACAGACTAAGACATATTTGTATTAGGAGCTAAATACAACAAATAATGTAACCAGTATAAAACCTATAAGGAACTTAGACTAGGACAGACAATCTAAACAAAGCATAATAATAATAATAATAATGATCGAAGTAGTCTAAATTTTGAGATGATAATATCCCGTTCACTGATTTTATTCTGGCTAACGACAGACCATATTACTTAATCTTTGGGACAATCCTATACTGTACAAGGAAAGGAAAGGAAAAGTTAACTGACAAGATTATGTCCTCTTCGATTTTTAAATACTTTGCATGACAGCAATGAACCAATCTCTATGAAAATGCAAAAAAAAAAAAAAATATCGGTGAATTTGTATTTTTATTAACTGAAAAAAGCAAAAAGATTTTACTGTACTTTCTCTACACATGGGGAATTAGTCCCCTATTGTAAAACATGCTCAGCTCATTAACTCTTTGCACACGAACAACAAAATTTTGCAGTACTCTGGACAAGAGTATCTGTTGAAATTTGAAAAATTTCTTGCTCAGTGGATGCTTTCAATTCTTCTGTTGTGTGTGGATTCTGTTTAAACACATTATCTATCAAATACTCAACAGATAAAAGTCACAAGAGTTTAGATCTGGTGGTATTTGTGGTCAGAGATGGGCAGTATTTAAATACATATGTATTTAAATATGTATTTAAATACATTTGTATTGTAATACTTGTATTTATAAATACTTTTTTCGGTATGTATTTAAATATGTATTTAAATACTTTGAAAGAGTATTTGTTATTTGAAAATACATATTTTTAAATACATTTAGCAAGTGCATTGCTTAGCCTGAACTGTCAGATAACAATTTGCGCCCTGAAACAAAATACAAAATCTTTTTAATCATCTAAGCCACCTAATCCAATCGTTACTAGATGGCATCTTCCAAAAGTAAGACAGGTTGTGGAAGGATTCGAGGGCAACGGGATCCTCGTTAAAAGAGCGAAAGCTGGCATCAAATCAGATGGGTTAGGTTTTCAATGCTTACAGTTGCGAGAACAGTACTCTTCATTATGTTCTCTTTCAGAAAAAAATGGAGAGCACAGATTTTACTATTAAAGAAGCATACGAAGCGGTCAATACCATATATTTTGGAGAAGATTATGTTAATATAAAAAATTACATAAAAAAGCGTTTGCAAACAAATGATATCAATGATATAATTTTGATGACCAGGAATGCTATATCTCCATCATTATGCGTTCTACTAAAAAACTGTGAACCTACCTCAGCATCAGTCGAAAGAAGTTTTACGATTCTTCGAAAACTCCTAGCCAAAGACAGAAACTTCAAATCCGAAAATGTTAAAAACTATATTGCGGTGTTGTATAATGCAGATGTGGAATAATTGTATTTAAAGATGTTAATTGACTGCATGTGAAGTGCTGTATAATATATTAGTTTTATGTATCAATCTAAAAATAGATTATACAATTTATCACTAAAATTACACAACTAATAGTTTGTAATCACGAAAATTGCTTTACAATAAGTCAAATTAGACAATTTAATGGTACATATTTATTAAGTCAATAAAGTCAATTTTGGAGGAAAATAAAGTCAATTTTGTTTTTGTTTTTAGGTCAATAAAAAATTGCCTTACTTATGAGTTATGCATATATGTTTATAAAGTCTAATAGATGATAATATCAATAAACTAATGTTACCAAGAGATAGGTTTTAGAAAAAAATCTGACATGATATAGTTGGATAAGTATTTAAAAATGTGTTTGAAGTGTATTTAAATACATTTTTGATGTAATGTATTTAGTATTTAAATACCAAATACATTGCATATTTTCAAAATGTATTTAAATACTTTTAAAGGAAGTAATGTATTTAGTATTTAATTACATTTAATGTATTTTGTGCCCATCTCTGTTTGTGGTTATATATGATATTCCTTTATCATAAATCGCAGAAAATCTGATGATAGTACTCTTCCATCAAAGTATCATACAAGTATTGTGAGCTGAGAGGATATCACACACACACGTAACAAAATCAGAAACCGGTTTACTCTCTTTCTCGACAAAATCAGAAACCGGTCCACTTTTTTTACAAATATTTTTTAATTGAGAAGACTTGCTTAACATCAGTACATGGCAATGATCAGTTAGTTGCCACAGAAACGGCGTACAGTTAAGAAAGGGTAAAAATTTGTAAAAATGAAATTATTTCATTGGTGGGCAATTTTTTTCTCAACTATTTTATCCGTATACTCTTTTCGTTCATTTACGGACGAGAGAACTGCGGTTAACTACGGTCCATTTCACCAGCATGAGCTTCAAGGGAGACTTTTTCCATATAAAGGAGGATTAGGAATAATGAAGGCAACTTTTGTGGAAACATTCCAGAAAAATTACTGTCCAATAACTTGCCCTAAACCAGGTAAGCTAATCTTTTAATATATATAGATGAATTTCACACTTAAACACGAAATGAAGGAATGATGCAATTTCACAAGGAAAAAAATTATTCCAAGGCCTTTCGTGTATTGCTGAATACACGAAAGGCCTTGGAATATTTTTTTCTTTTTCCTTGTGGGTTGCATTTTATATATATATATATATATATATATATATAGAGAGAGAGAGAGAGAGAGAGAGAGAATTCTAAAATAATTTTTATTAAAAATATTATTTGTCCACGAGTCATATTTTCAAATGAATTTTTTCTTTTTCCTTGTGGGTTGCATTTTATATATATATATATATATATATATATATATATAGAGAGAGAGAGAGAGAGAGAGAGAGAGAGAGAGAGAGAGAGAGAGAATTCTAAAATAATTTTTATTAAAAATATCATTTGTCCACGAGTCATATTTTCAAATGAATTTTTTCTTTTTCCTTGTGGGTTGCATTTTATATATATATATATATATATATATATATATAGAGAGGAGAGAGAGAGAGAGAGAGAGAGAGAGAGAATTCTAAATAATTTTTATTAAAAATATCATTTGTCCACGAGTCATATTTTCAAATGAATTTTTTCTTTTTCCTTGTGGGTTGCATTATATATATATATATATATATATATATAGAGAGAGAGAGAGAGAGAGAGAGAGAGAGAGAGAGAGAATTCTAAACTAATTTTTATTAAAAATATCATTTGTCCACGAGTCATATTTTCAAATGAATTGTGCTAATTCTCTCCTATGTATCTTTTCAGTTACAGTGCAAGACTTGAATAAGTTAAGATGTGCAAATGCTAATGGTTTCAGGTGTAACATAACCAATGCTTGTTACACCTTGATAAGAACACAAGTAAACACTTATTTTGATGCTCGAAGAGACTGCCTTCAAAATGTACGAGGTGAAGGTTATTATGGAGACCTTCCAGAGGCATCCCTACTTCCTGAAGTAATACTAAAGACATGTGAGTAAATTAAATTCAGGAATTATTTTTACGAGCTTGTTCGCAGGCCAGTTACACTTATCACGATTTAAATCTCTCTCTCTCATTTTAGCGAATAATCGTGGTAGGGTCGGAAACAAAAAAGTAGGAGACTGGGAGGGCGTACTATCAATTCTAGTAGTCAGGATACTCTAAATCACACCTACCTGTGTTACAATAAATACACTCGGGACGAGAGCAAACTATAATACTTTAATTAAAAGAGATTAAAAGTTACAAATTACTTCACAAGTCTTGAATATCTATGCCCATAGCATAAGCTGAAAGTGTTCACCACCCTCTTAGATAGGGCCTACATAACAATAATAAACAGGGGTGTATATAGCATTTCTTCAAGAGGGGTGGGCACACACACACACACACACACACACACACACACACAATATATATATATATATATGATGAATAAAACCACGAAAGCGACGAAAGCGCTTGAGCACCACTTTGTGTTTCTTTTCCCTTCGTGGTTTTATTCATCATAAGTATTTTTCACGTGTTACTTTCGTGAAATAATTTTCATATATATATATATATATTGTGTGTTTGTGTGTCAGCTCAAAATTGATGAGGATTGATTTGGAATCAGAATGAATTACATCTTGGAAAGCTTCAGTTTTATTTTATTTCCAATTTATGGGGAAAGAATTAAATTTGCACAAATTAATTGTATATATAAAGACATGTATAAACGTTCCTAAGCCAGCCAAAATTGCTTTTGAGTTTCGAGTTAATAATATGGCTTGGTAACCATAAAATAACTGAAATTCCATATGACATCAAGATTTTTTGTGGTGAATATTGCAAAGTTATTGATTTTTGAAACTTTCCTTTTCAATTATCTTTAATGAGAGTAGTAATAAATTTTACAATGGGGGGCCTATGTCCCCTATGCCCCACCCCTTATGTACGCCACTGATAATAAATGAAGGGATTGGAAACTGGCACAGCGCTCAGGTCATCTAATGCCGTCTATTGCGCTAGCTCCTGTATTATTACCAGCACTATCGGGAGTCTAACCCTTGACCTCATTGCCTTCACTTCGCTCAAAGGGGAACGGTGTTACCAGTGAGCTACAGGCTACAGGAATTAGAGCAATGGGCCGCATTAGTTGGTTTGAGCGCTGTGCCAATTTCTGGCTATCCTGAATGATTGTTACACCACGAGACGTTTCTCACGACTGACGGACAGTTCGAGGAATATGTTACAGACGGTGTGGTTTGCGTTCTGTGTGAATGAAAATGCTCACATTTCTCCTGTCCGTGTTTTTCAGATTTTTTATCATAACCCGATCGTAACTATTTGCTAAAATGGAAGAGATATCAAGGTGGGGTGAAATGTCGTGTATACCATTCAAAGGAGGAAGCGTCAAACTTTAAAATGGGGCTACCTCGTTGATATGTTGATATAAGACTAATATCCAAGAAATTAATATTTTTCAATTTACAAGTACATAAATTATACAGTATATATATATATATATATATATATATATATATATATATATATATATATATATATATATATATATATATATATATATATATACACCTTACCTTACCTTACAACTTTACAAAGGTTCCGCGCGATGATTTCTCATTTCGCGAAGATCAAGCTTGTCGCCCCTCTTCTCGAGTTGGCCTGGTGAAGTATTTTCTTTCAGGGTTAAGGATGTTCCCTGTCTCGCCTTCAATTTGAGAATACGACACAGTCTACCGCTTCTACTTTCCACCGTTGTTTGGGAGTTATGGGATTCAGAGTAAGATTAGGGACTAGTTTCTCCATTATTTTTCAAGTGTAAATAATAGTGTATCTCTCTCTTTTCCTTTCCAGTGAATATAGGTCTAGTTCTCGTAACCTTTCCCAGTAATTTAGTTCTTTGCACCCATTGATCTTGGCTGTGAAGCTTCTTTGGATCCCTTCCAGCTGTCTAATGTCTTATTTTTATATGGGGATGTTAGGACCGAGCAGTATTCCAACTTGGGTATTATCAGGGTTTTCAGTAGAGGAATCATTACATTCCTATCCCTTCGTTTAAAGGTTCTCAATATCTGACCCGTTATTCTCTTTGCTCTGTTTACTGCTATCTTATTTTGTGTTTCAAATTTTGCATCATCTGTCATTACAACCCCTAAATCTTTTGCTCTGGAATTTCTCTGAATTTCCTGTCCATTTGGGGTATAATATTCCATGGATTTTAGGTCTTCTCTTTTTCCGTACAGTTGTAGCTGAAATTTCTCGCTGTTAAACTTCATATTGTTGTTTTCCGTCCACTTGTAGATTTTGTTTATGTCGGTTTGTAGAGATCCTATGTCTTCTGGGTTTCTTATTTTTCTACTGATCTTTGTGTCATCCGCAAAGGATGTTCCTACTTTTCCTGTTATTCCCATATATTTCAGTTTATGTATTATGATTCCGTAGTCACACTTGTCGAACGCTTTAGCAAAGTCTGTGTATAGTACATCATAGTTTTCATTACTTTCAAGTGAATCAATAATGTTGTTGTAGTGTTCCATTAGTTGTGATAGGCATGATCTGCCTGACCGAAACCCGTGTTGGTTATCATTGAATTTTTTCTGAGTTTCCAAAAAGTCATAGATTTTCTGTCTAACTATTCTTTCAAATATTTTAGTGAGATGAGATGTAAGCGACACTGGCCTATAGTTTTTGGCCTCGGATCGATCTCCTCCTTTATATATTGGGACTATGTTCGCGCTCTTCAGGATGCCCGGTATTTCTCCCGTTTCTAATGATCGTCTCCATATCCAGTATAGGGGCTCAGCGATTGCATTCTTGCAGTTTTGATCAGTGTGGCATTCCATTTATCCGGTCCTGCCGCTGAGTGTGTTTTTAGTTTCCCTATGGCTTGTGTAATATCATCCGTCGTAAAGTCGAAATCCGTTATACTTTCCCCTTGTGGTTCTTCTTCAAAGAACGCGTTTCTATCGCATATCAATTTGTCAGTTTTTGGAATACTGAAAGATGATTCATATTGAGCTTTTAATATTTCAGATACCTCTGTTAGATCATCAGATAAATCAATGTTCTCATTTTTTAAAGGTCCGATAGTCGCATTTTTTTCGACTTTCTTTTTGCGAAATTATAGAAGTACTTTGAGTTAGCCTTTATCGCTTCTATAGCGTCATCTTCTTCTTTTTCTGTATGCTTCTCGATTAGTTCCTGTATGATGACATCGATACTTTGTAGTTTATCATTTAATATTTTTCTGATGTTGTTATCTTTACAATTACTTAATTTTGCAGTCACTCTTTTTCTCTTTCGGAACAATGCCCTCTTTTGTCTTTCGAACCTGCTTCTCTTTCCTCTTTGTTGTATCTTTGGGACATGTTTTTCCACAATTTCTAACGTCTTCTCCTCTAAGTCATTAGCATCTCTTCCGTTGTCTTGGCCTCGAAAATTGTTTTCCAATCTATTACTTCCATGCTGGATGTCACATCTTCCCAGTTTATAGCTTTGGAGTGAAAATTAAAAATTTCGAATTTGCTTCTTCCCGTTGTGCGTGTTCTTTCCTTTCCTGTTGCCTTTATATTAGTTGTTATTTCAATGATGTTGTGGTCTGATATCATAGTTGGGGATATTTCTACATTATCAATTAGATTACTGTTGTTTGTGAATACCAAATCTAGGCAGTTGTTTTTTCTTGTGTTTTCTGTTATTTCTTGCGTTAACATAGTAAATTCATCAGCTAAAGCTAGTAGCATTTTTACTTGCTCCTGGTCTTCTCGTATACCCCCCCTTGTCCTGGTGTATACATATATTTTTTCCTATCCTTTTATATTTCATGAATGGGAAATTAAAATCACCACAGAGAAAAATATTTGGGGTTGGAGAGTGTAGATCTTTTACTAAGTTTCTTACCTCTGTAATGGAATCTGAAAATTTTGAGGTTGGCGTGTTTGGGGGTCTGTATATTACAATTAGTACCATATTTAATTTTTCAATTTTGCTGCTACACATTCTACATAGTTGTTTCAGGTACTTATAGCCATTTCTGCTATGTGCCTTTCGCGTGTGTAAATAGCACATCCTCCTTTACGTCTCACTGTTCTGTCGGCTCGGAGGATGTTATAGTTGTCAATTTGTATTTCTTTTTTGTCAATACAGGACTCACAATTTTCACAGTTCACCTGGCAGTCCTTTAGATGAGTTTCCGTGAGGCATGCAAAGTCTGCTCCGGCTTCTTGCATGAGTCCTTTCAGGTATACAACTTTGTTCGTGGAATGGTTTGATTTAAGGCCCTGTATATTGGCTAGGATTATTTTTTATTTTTCTCTTTCTTTTTCGCATACAGGTGGTTCCGATTTGTTTTCCAATTGGGGTGCCGGTTTCGTTGCCTTGTGGTCCTCCGAGAATTTACCTCTTTTTATCTTTGTCGGTACCTGTTGTCCCGATAACGCATGAAGTGCCTTTGTTCGTACCTTCTGTCCGGCTCTCGGATTTCTATATTTATATTTGTCAGCTGTTTTGTAATTGCTGGAGAGTATTTAGCAGCTGAAATGTGTTGGCTGTGTCTAAAAAATTGCCACTCTTCTTGCGTTCCTTTGAGGGTGGGTGGTGGTATCGGCATTTTTTTTCGTATTTGCAACTCCCATATCTTTTATAAGTGTTGCAGACTGTAAGATGGTGGAACATGCATTTCTTATCAAACTTGCAGTATCCACTTGTGTAATGCATTTTGCATAATGTGGGATGTGCATATATGCATTGCCCATCCCGATATCTGCAGTTTCCTTTCGCGTAGTATTTGCATACGATATTTTCTACGCTTCTGCTTTCTTTCTTATTATTTTTCAAGTTCTTAGTGTTGGCATTATCATTATTTTTCTTTGGCTGTTTATTTTCTACGTTTTTAGTTATCTTTTTATCATTTCGCTCGTTGGACCGTTTGTCTACTTCGCAACTTTTACTTATTTCTTTTCTTTCATCTATGTCTTCCTTCTATATTATATTGTTTATATCGTTATTCGTTATTAAATTGTTGTTCGTTATTATGCTGTTATTCGTTATTTCGTCTTCTCTATCATCCACCCTGTTTTTCGTTGGGACCATTCCGGACCCATGTGTCCCCATTATTCATTCTTTTTGTAACTTTCGAGTCTGCTATCTCCATTTCTTTAAAGACCGCGAAAAAATTTACGGTCTGTGTACATGCGCCACATAGAAATTTGATCCCCACGACGTACAGTAATACATACAGTAATTTGATCCCCACGACGTACAGTAATACATACTGTACAGTAATCTCCCGTTATCCGCGGGTTCGCTATCCGCGGATCCGTTTAACCACACTTAATTAATAAAGGAACAATCCCACTATCCGCTGCCTAAAATCCGCTAAACCGCGTTTTGGAAACGCGACCGCAAAATTCAAATGCCACCGTGAACACGAAACGCAATTGAGCCACCCAGAATTCATGAAAATTCCAAAATATTCTAGAAACAGAGTTTTTCAAACTTTTTAAAGCCACGGAACCTTTATTTAAAAAAAAAAATTCACGGAACCTTGACCAACAGGTAAAATTTTAATGATATAAGGCAAATGGTAATAAAACACAATTTATGCTCACCGCAGTTTATTTATGTAATTTATGAAATTTACATATACACTTATACAGTTATATGAATTTCACAAAAAAATATATATAAGTTTAGAAATTTACAAGAAAAAAAAGACAATTTACTTTTATTGACCCATTTATTTTAAATTCCCCTCCCCCCCACATTACTGTCATCATAAAAGAAGTTATAAGTATAAAAAATATCATGTTTATTGTAAAATTAAAATTTTCAATGCAAAATAATTAAAAGTGAGGAATTTTAGTTATTGAGGAGTAATTTTAATAGTTAATCAAACAAATAAATGTTCACTGACGTGGATGTAATTGCTTTTCTTTGGATAAAAGTTCAATATTACATTACTGCGATAATAACTTCCGTGAACTAAGAAAACTAAACCAAAAACATAGAAAAACTCACCAAATCAATCAGACCAGTGCTTGTGGTCATCAGCTGTGTTTCGTTTACAAAATGGGCTTCTGTTTCTTACTGTGGCTGCGAGAGGGCAACACTTATTCTGGATATCTCATCGTTTGAGTTAAAATTCTCTCTCTCGCCCACTCTCTCTTTGCTTAAGCCTTTCAAAACACAATCACTGAATTCGCAGAATATATATCGTAAACTCATCCATGCCAGTTGATATTATTTTATCTTACCTCTCTCTCCTTCTCAGTCTCTCATGACATGCCCCACGGAACCCTATCAAGTTCTCGCGAAACCCAAGTGTTCCGCGTAACACAGTATGAAAACCCCTGTTCTAGAACACACTCACAGCCAATCAGCGACGAAATTTAATTTAATACAGTACCTATTTGAGTTCGTGCATTAATTCTATTTGTCCATTTATCATTCTTATTAGTCTACTGTATTATTAAATCTATTTGTCCATTTATGTTTCTATTGTTCCTATAATACATATTACCAGGTCAAACTTTCGATAGCTATAATTTTTCGTCGTTGCTATAGCTGTCCATGGACCATGGAACGTAACCCCGCAGATAACGGGACCTACCTCTATATATATGCGCCTTGGTGATGGAATGGTTAGCATTGCTTATTACGAATCCACCAGCCCCGGGTTTGATACCTGGTGACGGCAGTCGGGGAGCAGCAAACCCAGCTGTTCATTTTTCCATACAATAAAATTGGTTGGTAGATAAATGGGTGCCCTGGTGGTTAAGACGCTGGGCTGCCGATCGGGAACTCATAAGATGGAGTCCGGGCGAGGACTTTGTAATTTCTGACCACACGTGGTGGGTCGTGATTCGGATTCCACGTTAAGGTGTAGGTTTAAGGTGGAGCAACAAGCTTGACCTTCGTCAGAATGAACGATTCGGGAGGAAGAAAAACCAAGGTTTTATATATATATATATATATATATATATATATAATATATATATATAATATATATATATATATATATATGGGCTACGTCGTGGCCGATGTCGTAACACAAAAAATGTGTCTGTCTGTCTGTCTGTCTGCAGAAAAAACTTTTACGTTTCTGAACCGATTTCGAACAAACTTCTATGGTGGATGGGGGGTGATGAGTAATGAACGAAAATATATGGGACCAACCCCCCATCTCCTCCCACCAATTACTGGCCCCGAAGGCCCCAGCACCGCGATAAAACTATAGAGAAGAACGCAGCCATGAAAATCTTGAGCTTCACATTGTGTGTCAAGATTTGTGAATCTTAAGATTTTCATGACTATAGTTTTATTGACCAAATAATTGAACCCCCAATTGCTGTCGGTTCAATTATTTGGCAAAATCTGTGAAGCTGCATTTAAAATTTAAGTGATTCATGAGCTAATTGTAAATGTTAAACTCTAACTTGCTTAGAGAATATCCCGCCCGTAGGACGGGTATTTTTGTTAGTTTTTTAATTAGACAAAAATTTGAATTTTTAAAAATCTATATATGTATATGCTGTCTGTCTGTCTGTCTGTCCGTCCGTCCCACCCTAAAACATGGAAACGGCTGCTCGAGAGAAAAAATTACTAGGTAAAAGCTGTTTAAAATTAATTGAAACCGACGGGAAAATTATTGAATGCCCGGTTAGGTCAACCGCACGTCCTTCACGGTTGGTTAGGTTAAGTCGTGATATTTTCGTTAAAACTAACGGAAAATATCACGATTAAACCTAACCAGGCATTCAATTAACCTAACAGGGCATTCAGTTGACCAAACCGAGTATTCAATGAACCTAACCAGTTGGTTAATTTTAATCTTAAAAATTTTTAAAAATATGTACTGTGTATATATATATATATATATTATATATATATATATACTGTATATATATATATATACTACGCCTCGGTGGTGTACTGGTTAGCGTCGCTGACTACGAATCCATTGGCCCCGGATTCGAAACCCGGTGACGGCAGCCGGCACGCATCAAAACCAAGCTGTTCATCCTTCCACACAATAAAGAAAATGGTTGGTAGATAAATGGGTGCCCTGGGTGGCCTAGTGGTTAAGACGCTGGGCTGCTGGTGGGGCGTGGTTCGGATTTCACGTTAAACTGTAGGTCTAAGGTGGAGTGAAAAGTTTGACCTTCGTCAGAATGAACAATTCGTGCGGAAGCTAACCAAAGGTTATATATATATATTATATATACATATATATATTATTTTTGACTGTGCACTAAAAAAAAAAATTTCAAATTTAACCTTGACGATTGGTATATATAAAATGCAGGGAACTATAGGGAACTACAGCAGGGTGTACCCTGCGTAGCCTAGTAGTTAAGACGCTGGGCTGCGTAGTGCGTGGTTCGGATTCCACGGTAAACTGTAGGTCTAAGGTGGAGTGACAAGCTTGACCTTCGTCAGAATGAATAATTCGGGCGGAAGCAAAGCCAAGGTTTATTTTAATGGTTTTCTTTTATATTTCAGGTATACCCTTAGTTTTACAAAGCTTCACAACCTTGTTCGTACGTCCAAATAAAAAATCAGACCTTTGCTTCGCACTTGATTTCAGCACTTTCCAGACGAAGATCGTCTCTTGCGACACATCTCAATTTTATCTTTGTCAAGTTTATGTGTGGTAGAAAAATGTAAGGATTATTTAACAGGTTTATTATTTCTTATACTATTAATACTTTTTCTCTGGGATGAAAGAAGTGTAATTCAGTTTGAGATACATTTTTTTTTGTTTTGTTTTTTTACAATCTTCCACAGATACATTGGTATGACAAATTTGTAACGATAAAATTTATCAGTTTAGTTTCTATAATATTTAATGGCAGTAAAGTTTTAGCAAAGTTTAGTTCGTAAATCTTTCTCATTTCTCAAAGAAACCGTAAGTTTCTCTAATTCTGTTCAGTACAAGATAAATAAAGATTATTGTCATTCGCACCTCTGCAGAGTACAGATACAGTAACTCGCGAATGGTTACACTTTCTCTTCGCGTTAACGAAGCCGGAAGACATCATGTATTTAGAGCAAAGGTTCTCAAGGTTCTGGGATATCCACAGGGCCGGATTTTCCAATAGGCAACATAGGCCATTGGCCTAGGGCCCACCAGTAACTGGGGGCCCACTGGGGACCTCCTACAATCCCTTGACACAAACAGTATCATTGACAAATTTGCCATAGAAAAAAGCAGGAAAAAGTCATTTTGAACTTCACATAGTTGTGCTTGCAAAATTTATTATGCTTCAGTTTCATTGTATTTTTCCATTATTCCTATGTGTAAGATGTACATGATATGGAACTTGATTTACTTTGATGTACTTGATATGGAACTAATTTGATTAAAAATTATTAATGTGTAATGTATTACATTATGTTGTAATTCTTATTGCAAAATTTATTATGCTTCAATTTGACTGTATTTTTTTCCATTATTCCTTTGTGTAAGAATAAGTTGTACATGATATAAAACTAATTTGAATAAAATTATTGATGTGCTACATTATGTTGTAATTCTTTTTTTTTTTACATTACAATATTACGATATATATATATATATATTTTTTTTGGGGGGGGGCACTGATAAGGTTTGGCCTAGGGCCCACAAGCAAGTAAATCCGGCCCTGGATATCCAGAAGAGTAATGGATGCCTTCTGGCCTATTGCCTACAGTTATAACTCGAAAATGCTCATTTATACTAAATTGAGGTTGTATTTAAAGACCAGTTTATGTAAGTGGGTTGAGAATCTGTTGTTTGGACTGCACTGCTTCTCAGCTTCTCAACCTGTTTTATTTAACGGTACATTTTCTAGTTAGCTCGACCCTCGCGGTACACCGAACCGACTTTTGCGGTCATTGTGTATTTTTCTTCATAGTAAAATACAATAAAATACAGTGATTGTACCTTATTTTCCTGTAATTACGAAAATACACCGGTTGAGAAGCATTGGTTTAGAGTAATCTAACTTTCTAAGGCAATCTCCTTTCAGTCGTAAAGATGAGCCAAACCATGTTTTACTGAGCTTGTATTACATACAATCTCGCCCACAATTAATGTACACCTTAATTAATGTACGTGTCAAGTCGTGAGGTAAGTACAATGCACATTATTTTATATTATAATGGATATCCGCATCATCGCACTTTTCGCTTCGTCGTACACCTCGACCACTCCATTAGTGCGACGACTCGGGATTTGTGTGTATGAATGTATGAGAATGAATGAATAAATAATTATTTATAAACTAAATACATTTTTACATTTTTGTTATCACAATTTTAACATAAAATAAATAATTATAAAATTGGACATTTATTTTATTTAATTTGGCCCTTAAGCCAAATTATAGACAATGTTTAATAATATATAAATCATGAACATTAATTAATTAAGTTCAAATAATAAATGAACAAAAAGTTGAAAATTATTAAATGAATTTACATTATTAAGTTATTGTGAAAATATTTATTATTTATTTATTTACGTTTACAGTATAAGTTTATTTATAAAATAAATATATATTATTATTTCTCTTATGTTACAATAATACAATAATACCTGTTAAGTGGACTATTTATTTTATATAATTTGGCCCTTAATGCATGATAGATAAGTACTACGTTATTATATAATGTTGGTGCTCGTAATGGTTTATAATTCAATGTAGCGATATTAAAAGAATAATATAAGTGTTTTTTTTTAACATTTCTATATTCAGTTATCTATAATGTCTATATCCCGTATCGTATACCAAGCACACATTGACTACCAATGCACGAAGCGAGAGATCACGTGATACTGGTTATCATTATTGGTTGTGGTTGTTTAACCACCTCCGTTATTTCAAAGGTCATGTGACGGAGGGAACTTACAACTTTACGTGGAATCCCAACTACAGGTAGCTAGCTACATGATCCAAAGTTACAAACTAACAAAAACCCTAAGAGTCACTCTAGGCTAGCCCAAGAGGAAGACGCAAGAAGATAGGAAAAAAAGAAGACAAATCAAGTGAAGAAGAGAACTAAAAATGGTTGTACCATGCTTTCGCACAAAACAGTAGTATTAGTAGTAAAGTATAGAACAGACAAGGCTCTTTTCCAGCCAAATACTAGTGACAGAAAAGAGTGGTGAAAAAGAATATATAGAAAAGAAAGAAAAATTAAAGGATATATTCAGAGTTCATTCACACCATATTTACATTTATCTCGTGTACACTTACTTCGTATACCGAATTTCGCATTAGAGGGCAGTGTAAACAAATAACATGAAACCTAACCTACTCAGTCTAATTTACAACATACATTTTTTTAATGAGTTCGTCTCATTTATATAGAAAAAGTAAATTTCATTGCCGCATCATTTCTTCGCTGAATGCCAAAGGCCATCATACTGTTAGACTAAATATTTAAAATTAATTATTTATAGTGCAATCTTTCGCAACTGGAATTACTTAGATAAAAGAGCACTGATACAGATGTACAATATAAATACCCTTATTACTCTTCGCATAACCACACGTTCTTTAGTCTATTTATAACTAATTGATGTTGCAAGTTGTTGTTAAGTGAAGGAAAAACATCAATTAAAAATCTTTTTAAAGGTTTCGTTGGCCCTTTTTTCAGATTATTACGAAAATGTCAATAAAATCAAAGGTTTGGAAGTATTTTGAAAAGGAGAATAAAGATGAAGCAGAATGCACTAAATGTGAAAATGTTATTAACTGTAGTGGAGGTTCAACAACTCGAATGGTCGTTCATTTAAGAGCAATTCGTAAAATTGCTCTTAAGAAGACAGAAAATCAGCCAAATAAAAGTAAAAACAACTTTGGATGGTTTTACCGTTTTATCACCGAGAAATCTATTGAGGAAGAAATTTCAAAACTTGTCTGTGTCGATGGATTTAGTTTTAATACAAGCGGTAGCTCGCTATCGCCCTCCGGTTTTTTTTTCACTACTTCATTTATTTTTATTGGTTGTAGATTTAAAACTATATTATATGAAGCCCTCATAGGAAGAAGTGGCTAAGCGACAAAAGTATGCCATATCACATATATCTCATATATATGGCATATCACTGGATGGTACAATCGTAACCACCAATACTTTATATTTTATAAAATATCGGTAATACAGTAATTACAAAAATTGTAATGAATCGTAACTGCAAATCGATGAAAGAATGGAGCTTAATATCCCAATTAAATTGTGAGTCCTTTCTGGCTATCCAATCAATCACAAATGTAAAGAGAAAAGGACATTTTGTTTTCACTTTTTCATGTATTTTTTTTATTATATTATATGAGGCCCTCATAGGAAGAAGTGGCTAAGCTACAAAATTTTAAAAAACGCCATTACCCCCATTACCCCCACCCCTCTACTCCATTACCTTCCCACCCCCACTCCCCCATTACCCCCACCTCTCCCCATTACCCCCACCCCTCTCCCCCTTCTTCATCCCAGTCTTATCGTACCATCCCCCTTACTAGTTGCCTCAGTAAAGTTCTGGAACGAATGGTTAACAAGAGATTCTTTCTGCATTTGGACCAGCAGTCCCACCTCGATATGCATCAAAGTGGATTTTGAAAGGGTTTTCTTCCTATGATCCCCTGGTCAGGCTGGAATGTGCTATTCGGGAAGCATTCTTGAGCAGTGATTATTTGGTTGCAGTATTTCTGGACATCTCTAAAGCCTATGATTCGGTTTGACATCATGGTTTCCTGCAGAAGTTGTATAATCTGGGTCAGAGGTGATCTGTCATCCTTCCTTTGAAATATTTTGTGCCGTGGTCAGGGCCGCCGAAAGCTGCCCCGGGCTCCAGGGAAGGATTGGTATATGGGCCCCCCTGTTTACTCAGTATTTTATTATGAATGTTTTTCGTGTACATAACAAGCAAATTGATTATATGTCCAAGTCACTATTCAAAACATACAGTATGAATAAACAACTCAGAGGAAAATGATCATTTTATTTTTCGAATCAATTATATTAATTAATTCTATCACCATACAATTTACAAATGCAGTACCAATTCATGCAGGCAAGACAATTGTTTACTGCAAGATTTTCATAATTAGAAGTGAACTTTCTTTGCCTTCTCTCTAGCAAAGTGGTAAATGATTCTGATGAAATTTAAAGTACGGGCTAAATGGCTTTCATTTACAATGGTTCCCAGATCTGTCAGTCAGTCTTGGGCATTGGTGGACAGCAGATAATATTTTACCTGTTTCAGTTTGACTGATAATCTCTATAAAATGTATGTTCATTAATTATATTTCCTCTCTGTTATTTAATCAATTGCTTTATTAATATTTTTAGATTTTATCTGCCCTCTTTCCTGGCCCCCTAGAGGTCCGGGCCCCGGGGATTTATCCCGGCTTCCCCGCCCTCTCGGTGGCCCTGGCCGCGGTCGCATTAAAATGCGTGTTGATTCTCAGATTTCAGATTCGTATCATGTTGAAACTGATGTTCCTCAGGGTACCATCATGTTTGTAATAATGATCAATGATCTCTTTGCAACTTCTGCATCCTATATTTCCTACGCTCTGTATGCAGATGATTGTATATTCTGGACTTCAGTGGATCTTTATGAAGCATTGCATCCCGCTCAGGAGTTGCTTCATGATCTCATGGAATGGTCTCATGATTGGGGTTTAACTTTTTCCTGTGAAGACCAAGTACTTGATCTTTTCAAAACGACCCATTCCTCCTCATGATCCCTTAACTGTTTCCAACTTAAATTTCTTAAAGTGAGAGATGGCTAAGTTTCTTGGGATGGTCTTTGACCAAGGTCTCACATGAGGACCGCATGTTGCTTATGTAAAGGAAAGATGCCGTCAAGATTTATCTATTCTCAGCTACTTATCCAACACTACCTGGGGTTCTGCCAGAGCTTCCTTAGTACAGTTATATACATCTCTCACCCGGTCTAAGCTTCATTATAATGATTTCTTCTATTCATCTACAGCTGGCTGCCATTTAGTAAAGTTGGGTCGCATTCAGTATCAAGGTATATGGACTTTTATGGCGCCCTGCTGTGTACCAGAACTGAAATCCTTGAAGCAGAAACCCTGATTATGTTATAGGTGAGAAAAAAGTGGAAAGGACTTACGCAATACTTTATAATGTCTCTTGCTTTACTACAAATTCAATTACTAAATATCTAATAAAATTTCAGAGTATGAGCGAGAGTACAGTATAGTGGTCACTTTTTGAAAATTAAGTTCTTAATGTGTTGTGTCTTTCATTACGTATGTATTCCATATAGTTAAGCACAATTTTAATCTCTCCCTATTTACCCGACTAACAGGTTCGTCAGGATTGGTTGATAATTTGCACCTTATGTTTCAAAAACGCACGATACTTACAAAATGTTGTCGTATACCATTCCCGTAGCCAAGACCTCCCAAGGGGGGGCGGTCGAAATTGTAGAAAGGCGGACCTTTTGGTGCATCGACCTAGTCACTGCGGAGGGGATTCAGAGTAGTTTGAAAAGTTTTAAAAAATGCAAAAAAAATGCGTGTTTACTTACTAAATGATGTTATATATTAAGTATAATATCACATCATAAGTTATAACTATGGCTAAAAAAGTGAACCTTTCCTGTCAAGAGGGGTTCGTTCGACACCCCGCCGCCTGGCTACGGGCCTGTATACCAATCTTTATACATTTTATGTTATACGAAGAGGAAATGGTAGAAAAAATAAATTTATTTACAAAATAAATTATACTGTTCGATGTTATTTTGTTTATTACTTTAAGTATACTAACTTGTAATAACGTGGGGGATATTAGACCCCGTTAGGTATTAGGTTATCAAATAGACATAAAAGGTACTTACAAGTGTTTTGATTTATAGTAGATCTTCTTTCGGGCCTACCATTTGTGCCAGCGTCCAACCCTCGACCAACATAGTCCTAATTTACAAATTTAGAAGCTATAGACATTACCTCTAACTGACATAATAATTAGGCAACTTAACCTAGTCATTAATCGATCACTTTCGAAGCATCACCAAATTAAACTTAGAATCAATGATTGCTGCAGATAGAAAAATGCATGCTGTTTGGGTCAGCCCAATAAACGAACAGGCCGCGTCTCGCTCTTTATCTTTTTGTGTTGCCATTTAGTTTTCTTTCAGTGACTTTTCTCTTCATGACTTTTAGACTATATATATATATATATACACACACACACACACCACACGTCACCTCATTACTCTTGAACTACCTTGCCTATTTATACATTGAAAAAAATATCATAACAAACAAGGAGATACCAGACAACTCCGAATTATAATGAAAAGACAAAATGACGATAAAATAATTGATGAAACTGACTGGAAATAATAAAACGAAAAAAATAAATCTGGTACTTTCAACTACTACGAAATACTAAGTCAACGAAATTTACCATTAAATGAATTCTAACCCGAATCTTAGTCAATCAAGGAATTAGTGCAAAAATGGAATTTCTAAACAATGTCTAAACAGAATTTCTTTAGTTTGAAAAGTAATACTTTAATAAGAAATAAATCCTAAATCACGAAAATTTTCAGAATTAAACTTGAGCTAAAAAAATAATTATAAAGACGTAAAACCGAATTACTAATTGAAAATCTCGAATACAAAATCAAATTTATAAGGATTAAACGAACAATGAAACGAAGGTCAATAGACCCAAAATTTCAACTATAAAAGTCGAATATTGTATACAGTATACTGTATATAAAACACAACAATAATAAAACTGCTGTTAAAACACCTTCTCGAATATGAATTGACCAACTTACGACTATTTTCCAACTCTCTTTCGATAACTCTTTTCGTTAACATAAATTTGGGATCGCCTGAAGATCAGGGCCCCCAGCTTTCGTTAGTTAGCCTTATAAGGCTAACTAACAAAAATATCACGACTTAACCTAACCAATCGTTAGGTTAACTGCACGCCCTTGACGATTGGTTAGGTTAAGTCGTGATATTTTCGTTAGTTAGCCTTATAAAGTTAACTAAAGAAGGCTGGGGGCCCTGATCTTCGGGTGATCCTAAATTTGTTTCATGATGATTTTTCTTTTGACGTGGTAACAAGCGTACGTACAAAATTTGACAAAATTACATAACGTTCTTTTTTATGGCTCTTTTCTAAAATCTGGACCATTCTTTATATCTAGAAAGTTATATTATTATTATGTGGTTTTGCATGCTCAGTTCAAAAAGTTATTCCTTTTTTGGAGAAATGAAAAATAAAAAAGTTATAGCAATTTTTATTTATAATATTAGGTCGATATAAGTTTTATACAGTATAACCAACCACAAAATTAATTAAATTCCAGTTATTTTTTAGTTTTCACTGAGAAAGTACTTATTATTTTTCTTAAAATGCTGTATTTTTCTTAAAAACCTTATTATTTCTCTTAAAATGCTGTAATTGATTTATTTCCTTCAATAAAAGAGGAGAAACTAAAAAGGGCGTTACTTTTGCCACATCCGTTATGTAAATAATGGTAATAAAAGTTGCTGTAACTTTTTTATTTTTCATTTCTCCAAAAAAAGAATAACGTTTTTGAACTGAGCACGCAAAACCACATAATAATAATGTAACTTTCTAGTTATAAAGAACGGTCCGGACTTTGGAAAAGATCGCTTTGAACATATACTTAATTTGATACTTTTCCGTTATACCCCAGCAATTTTAATAAGCCCCCAATGTCAATCGCCCTTGACGATTGATTAGGTTTAGTCGTGATATTTTCGTTGTTTATATATAAGTTATATACTGTATATATAATTATATATATATATATACAGGGCGTCCCAAAAAAATGTATACACACTTTAAATACTTATAAAGGCAGTGTTTATTAAAATACATTTCATTTTCAAAATGTAATAGAATCTACAGACATTATTTAATTGTTTTGTCAACGCCTGTTTTCAAACTGACGTCCGTTCTGGTCCAGGCACTGCTGATAACGCGAAGCAATGGAATCGCAAACATCACGAAACATTTCGTTTGGTATTTGTGTGCATTCTCGTTCAATGGCTGCTCTCAATTCAGCGACTGTTGCAGGTTTTATAGCGTAGACTTTGTCTTTTAAGTATCCCCATAAAAAAAAGTCTAGTGGTGTGAGGTCTGGTGAACGCGGAGGGTATTCTACGAAACCCCTTCGTCCAATCCACATCCACATCGTGCCAAGTACCACTCGCAATACTCCACTCTTCGGTCCGGATCATCATCTTCATTAATAGCATGGACTAATCTTGGAATGTAACTTTTCCATTGACAGCGCTTCAAAATGCGTTGGACAGACGATTCTGAAATTCCTACCTCACGACTCGCTTGCCGCACAGATTTTCTTGGACTTTGGTGATACGTTTCCAGTACTCTTTCTTGCTTTGTGGGGCTTGTCGATGTTCGTGGTCTTCCGGAACGCTTCTTGTGGACATTCTGAACAGTTCCATCGGCTTCAAACTTATCTCTAATTCGAGTGATGGTAAGTCGCGTTGGTGGATCTGTTTGAAACTCCCTCCTAAACTGTCTTTGCACTTCAACTGCGTTTTCACACTTCCAGTAGCATTTTAGAATGAATTTCCTTTGTTCAAAGCTTAGTCTGACTGCCATTATTAATTCTAATGGGTTTAACTTGGAAAGAAAGAAACATCAATTGAGCTATCAGCTGTTAAAGTGTGTATACATTTTTTTGGGACGCCCTGTATATATATATATATATATATATATATATATATATATATATATATACATTTCAACTGCAAAGAACACGCAGTATAAATAACGTAAAGAACGACGCTTGTATAGGAGAACATTCCGCGCAAGATGAGAAGAGAGAACGAACAAATGAAAAAATGAGGTAACCACCCGGGAATCGAACCCGGGATCTTCCGATTGCCGGTCAGATATGATAACCACTACACCATGGTCCTCAGTCGATCAGAAGTCGTAATTCTTCTACATACGCGCAGAAACCAATGCCCCGAGGGGGCACCTCCCGCATGCCATATCTATATATACATTTCAACTGCAAAGAACACGCAGTATAAATAACGTAAAGAACGAAGCTTGTATAGGAGAACATTCCGCGCAAGATGAGAAGAGAGAACGAACAAATGAAAAAATGAGGTAACCACCCGGGAATCGAACCCGGGATCTTCTGATTGCCGGTCAGATATGATAACCACTACACCATGGTCCTCAGTCGATCAGAAGTCGGGTGGTTACCTCATTTTTTCATTTGTTCGTTCTCTCTTCTCATCTTGCGCGGAATGTTCTCCTATACAAGCGTCGTTCTTTACGTTATTTATACTGCGTGTTCTTTGCAGTTGAAATGTGTATATATATAGATACGGCATGCGGGAGGTGCCCCCTCGGGGCATTGGTTTCTGCGCGTATGTAGAGGAATTACGACTTCTGATCGACTGAGGACCATGGTGTAGTGGTTATCATATCTGACCGGCAATCGGAAGATCCCGGGTTCGATTCCCGGGTGGTTACCTCATTTTTTCATTTGTTCGTTCTCTCTTCTCATCTTGCGCGGAATGTTCTCCTATACAAGCGTCGTTCTTTACGATATATATACTGTATATATATATATATATATATATATAATATTTGAAAATATTTGAAAGAATAGTCAGAGAGAAAATCAATAACTTCTTGGAGACACTGGAAAGATTCAACGAAAATCAGCACGGATTCCGATCGGGAAAATCATGCTTATCACAACTTGTAGAGCATTATAACAATATCCTAGATGCACTTAAAGGTAATGAAAACTATGATGTCATATACACGGATTTTGCTAAAGCTTTCGACAAGTGCGATCATAGTATAATAGCACATAAAATGAAACATATGGGAATAACAGGCAAAGTGGAAAAATGGATCTATAACTTCCTCAGAGAACGACTACAAGTCGTTAACATTCAAGGTGTATCATCATCAGAATCAGAAGTACGCAGTTCAGTGCCACAAGGTACAGTGTTGGCCCCACTCCTGTTCATTATCATGCTAACAGACATAGACAGTGGAGTTAACAGCAACAGTATAGTGACATCATTTGCGGACAATACAAAGATCAGCAGAAAAATCAGCGAGGCAAATGAAGTGGAGGCCTTGCAGAGGGACACAAACAAAATATACAAATGGTCAGAATACAACAATATGACATTTAACACCGAGAAATTTCAGCTCTTGAGATATGGTAGAAATGAGGGAATTAAACAGACTGCATATTTTGCTCCAGAATCCAGATAGACAGGAAATTCAGAGAAGTACAAAAGCGGTCGACTTGGGGTAATAATGACCGATGATGACAAATTCGAAACACAAAATCAGATAGTAATAAATAAAGCAAAAAGAGTCGCAGGACAGGTACTAAGAACGTTCAAAAGGAGGGACAAGACAGTAATGATTCCCCTGCTGAGAACACTGATCATACCAAAACTTGAATACTGCTCAGTTTTGACGTCCCCATATAAAAAGGAAGAAATTAATAAACCAGAAGAAATGCAGGGAATTTCACAGCCAAGATTGATGACTGCAAAGAACTCAACTACTGGGAAAGACTACGTAAACTAAATCTGTTCTCCCTGGCATGGCCGTAACTACCTATGAGGTTACCGAGGTCCGGACCTCGGTAATTATTTCCTAAAAAAAAAAAGAGACTGAACCGTTCTCCGTGCAGCTTTAATAAAAGTATTTTTGCTAACAGGTCCCTTTGTACAGTATTTAATTATAGACAAGGGTTTTGTGTTTAGTGTATAGCTTGGGTTGTGTTTGTAGATGTCATTTTGGTCTGAATTTTGCTCGTCCCGCCGCGCTCGAAAAAAATCTGGACCTCACTAATTTCTAAACCCTAGTTACGGCCCTGCTCCCTGGAAAGAAGAAGAGAGGTATACCATAATTTACATATGGAAAATGATCGAAAAACTGGTACCAAACCTCAAACTAAACCCAATTACCATCCAAACAACGTTGGAGAATAGGAAAGGCAGAATATGTAGTGTTTCCAAACTAAAGGCCCAACAAGGGACCTCCTCAACATTGAAGGGAAATAGCTTAGTTGTCAGGGGGCCAATACTTTTTAACCAGCTTCCTAAGGATCAGAAACGTTACAGGGGTCAAAGTTGAAGTCTTCAAGAGTAGACTAGATGCCTGGCTCCAGAGCTGGGCAGTATTTAAATACATTTGTATTTAAATATGTATTTAAATACATTTGTGTATTTAGAACTGTATTTATAAATACATTGTTTTTCATGTATTTAAATATAGTATTTAAATACTTTAATGAGTATTTCAATACAATGTATTTAAATACTCAAAATATAAAAATGTAAATACTTTTACTGGTTTAATACACGTTCTGTACTAACACAGTACGACGCGTCGACAGTGTAGTACAGCATGGTTCATGTTTCAACAGTTTGGGAAAACATCCTCTCATAAAAAGACTGTTCCTCCGCTATAACACGACATTACCATCTTCGGCACCGGTAGAGCGAATATTCTCATTCGCGGGAATCACTTTGACTCCCAAAAGAAACTCTCTTTCAGACAAAACTTTTGAAAGATTGGTTTTGATCCGCAGCAACCGTGAAATAAAAGAAAATTCGTAAGGTGCCTTATGTTTATGTTTACGTCTTATGTTTACGTTTATGTCTCATCTACTCATTAACTGTTACTCATTTTGCAATGATATAATGAGTATAATATGTCACTGGTTGAACATCGTAAGTTCTAAGTTCTTTTGTTTTTGTTTTGTTCTAAAAAGGGAAATATATAATCGGAAATTAGATTGTACTATTTCTTTATCCTTTATCAAGCATTTTATATTGTTGTTACTCATGAATTAGTGAATGCATATGTTAAAATTTGTATGTATTTAAAATGTATTTACAAATGTATTTAAATACAATTGATGTATTTTGTATTTAGTATCTAAATACATTCGTAAAATGTATTTAGTATTTAGTATTTAAATACATTCGTAAAATGTATTTAGTATTTAAATACATTTCTCCCATGTATTTAGTATTTAGTATTTAAATACATTCAATGTATTTATTGCCCAGCTCTGTCTGGCTCAAGACGGTACCAGATGAGCCGGGTGTACCTGGCTATGTGCGGTTGAGAGCGCAAGAGAGCAACTCGCTCCTCTACCAAGCCAGGCCTAGAGGCGGGGCCACCAGCTTGACCTTCGTATGAAGAGAGACCGACGCACGAAACCGCAACGAGGTTAACGAGGTATATACCATTAAAAAAAAAAAAATAAAAAAAAAATATATATATATTATATATATATATATACACACACACACACACACACAATAAAACCTCATTAATCCGAACCCCGTTTATCCAAATTACGCGTTTATCCGAAAAACTTTCAGTGAGATGTCTACGTTAAATATAAGCACCTTAAACAGAAATAAAATAAAATAAAAAAGTAAAAAAGGAAGCGTGGTGTTATCTCTCGATCAAAAACTAGAAATTATAGGTCAGGCTGAACGTGGTGTAAAGCGTCAGCGGCTAATGGAACAGTACAATATTGGTGCAGCGACAGTGCATGACATTATCAAACACAAAGATAAAATACGTGCATTTGTTGCTGACAGTGAGAATGCAGAAAAAGTTAGTTCTAGCAGGAAAAACTTGAGAGATTCAAGTGGTTTACTGCCAAACGTAGTGAAGGTGTGCCTGTATCTGATCCATTAATCATAGAAAAAGCTAAACAATTTCATTCACAATTAGATATTACAGAAGAGTAATTTCTCTCAAGGGTGGCTACAAAGATTTAAGGAGCGTCATGGCATTCGTAAATTGTGTGTATCAGGTGAGGTAGCATCTGCCGACTATGAAGCAGCCGTAAAGTATGTGTCAGTTTTTGAAAACTTAGTTAATGAAAACGGCTTGTCTCCTGAACAAATTTACAATGCAGACGAGACTGGTCTACTCTGGCGTTGCTTACCTGAAAATTCACTAGCTGGTGCTTCAGAAACAGTTGCAACAGGGTTCAAAGTTAATAAAGATAGAATAACTATTCTTGTGTGCACAAATGCCGCTGGAACGCATAAACTAAAACTTTTAGTTGTTGGAAAATTTAAGAACTCTCGTGCTTTTAAGAAACTCACGTCATTCATTGGCTGTAGTTTATAAAGCACAATCAAATGCTTGGATGAATTGTAACATTTTCCTTTATTGGTTTAAACATAACTTTGTCATTGAAGTGAAGGAACATTTTAAGAGCATAAATTTACCAGAGGACAGCAAAGCAATTCTTTTTCATGATAACTGTCGAGCACACCCACCTCCAAAAACACTCGTATCGGGAAATATTTACGCTACCTACCTGCCACCAAATATAACATCATTAATTCAGTCTATGGCTCAAGGCGTGATACAAAACCTTAAAAGCTATTACCGCAAAGATTTTATGAGGAAATTGTTAGCATCAGATGACGAAGTGAATGAAGTCTTTCCAGTCATTATACAGCATGAAAGATGCAGTCTTTAACGTTGCTTTAGCCTGGCGTGATGTTAAACCGCAGACACTTACGAGATCCTGAAGGAAACTATGGCCTAGTGTAATGTTTGCAGGGAGTGCTTCTGGTGATGAGGATTTTGAAGGTTTTAATGAAACAAAAAAAATCTCTTAGACGAGATGTCTTTTCTACAATTAACAAATTTCCTGCAAGTAACCCAGTTCGTAACCTAAATGAAGAGGACGCAAACCGCAAGATCTAAACGAAGAGGAAAATGAACATGAGGGAAGTGAAATAACTTGGTCAATGGCAAATGACGGTCTCAATAAATTTATGGAATATGTTGAGAGAAGCCCCTACTTCACTATCTCCGAGCAGACTTTTTAAAGAAACGACAGGATTCATTAAAACAAGCAGACATTCCCGATCTTTTCCGCAGATGTCAAGAAAATTCAGATGCAGATAAAAACAATGATCAGTAAACTGAAACTGCTGTTTACTACTTTTAAATGTTCAAGAATTTATAAATAAAATGTGTACGTTAATTTATTTTAAATGTTTTAAAGTTCGTCAATCGATTTTAAATGTTTCACTAACCGTAAATAAAGTTAGTTTCTTACTTTTCAGTGTTGTGCTATCAATAAACTACATTCGTAAATGCTATTATATATATATATATATATATATATATATATATATATATATATATATATATATATATATATATTGAGGTGACGTGTGTGTGTATATATATATGTATATAGTCTAACGTCACTAAAGGGAAAAATCACAAAAAGAAAGCTGAATGGCAACACGAAGGGATAAACAGAGCAACGCGGGCTGTTCGTTTGGTTTTGGCTGGACTAGAGCATGGTCATTCATATCTGACTAAATCGTTGGTGCTAAGTTTAATTTGGTGATGTTTCTAAGGTGACAAATGGGGTAGAAAGTTGTTAATAAATAATAATAGTTGGGGGTAATGTCTATAGCTTCTAAATTAGTAAAGTTAGAGAGTTTAAGTAGACTGCTTTGTGGGACGCAGGAAATCTATGGTAGGCCCTAAAGAATATTTAATTCAACGCACTGGTAAGTGCCTTTGTTGTTGTTTAGAAACCTAGTAACTTAGCGGGGGTCACTAACCCCAAGTTATTACATCCTGGAAGAACTCGCTGACAAAATCGATAGACTGTCCTCCCACCAGTATGTAAATGCCACTCGATTTACTATGGATGGATATGGCAGTCGAATTACGTTTGAAGAACTAAAATGTAATATAAACAAATTCAAGCAGAAAGCCCCAGGGCTAAGTGGATTTACGAAGGCCAATCTCAAGAATGCCCCAGATAGTTTCCTGAATAACTTTTAAAAGTATTCGATGCAGCTTTAAACGTGGGATACTACCCAGATGCCTTCAAAACCGCGAAAATGATATTTATTTCCAAGCGTGGGAAGAGCCCGATACAAGTATCTAATTACAGGCCAATCTCCCTCTTAGAATTCATGGGTAAACTCTTTGAAAAGATCATCAACAGCAGATTAACGGACTGCTTAACTGACAATGAACTGATGAACCATCACCAACATGGATTCCGAAAAAAAAGGAGTACGGAAACGGCTATAACACTGATGTGCGAGAGAATTGCTTCGGCTAAAGCAAAAGGCCAATCAATAGATATAGTTCTCCGAGACGTGCAGAAAGCATTCGATAAAGTATGGATAACCGGCTACACTGCAAGATTCTGCGATTGGGCATTAACCCCATACTGGAACGTATTCTTTGTGACTACCTGATGGACCGAAAAGCCGTTGTAAACATCGAAGGGTACCAGGGACAACAATTTGCCCTAAAGGCAGGAGTACCGCAAGGCGGCTGTCTAAGCCCTACACTGTATGCACTATATACGTCTGACCTGCCAGACCCGGTAGAAAACAACACAGTAAATATTGTGTATGCAGATGACATAACACAGGTAGTCCCTTACAACTCTAAGTCACCTCAAATGATCGCACAAAATACAGCGAGAGAGATCAGGAACATAAACGAACACGAAAAATGATGGAAGATCAGAACGAATAGAGCAAAATTTACGCTGATCCCAATAAGGCAATCTAAAACTGGGGATCTCGTAGTCGACGGAGAACTATATGACTACTCTACAGAAGGCAAAATGTTAGGCCTAAAAATAACAAGAACGAGCTACGTCCAACATTACTCCGAGAGAGTTAACAGAGTAAAACCCAGCATGCAGAAATTATACAGATTCAGAGGCCTAAATAAAGCTAACAAAAGAAAGCTCTACCTAGCATTAGTCCGATCAGTACTTTTGTACCCAACCGTCCCACTACATCTGGCAACCAACAACCAGCTACGAAAAATGCAAAGAATACAAAACAAAGATACCCTATACATAACAGATAAATCCCGTAGAGACAGGGAAAAACAAGTGCATCTACACGCAAATGCAAATTTAGACCCAATTAATGTAGTTCTACATAATCAGGCTGTTAAAATATGGGAGAAGATACAAGAGGAAATTCCTCCAGAGTTATTAGAAAAAATTCAATTCGACGACGACATGCAAAGGACCTTGAAGATTCAATTTAGAAGCAGCAAAAAACAAATTGAACAACAACCAATACCAATATATGTTTAAAACCAATGTGAACTCACAGTGCCCACACGCACGATAAATAATGAGCAATAAGAAATACTGACGACAGGGATCTCATGCCAACCTGGAATCTTTAAACTCCTACTATATTTCATTTTCAAACTTATTTCTACCACTACCAAAGGTGTGTCATTATTACACCTTTACCCCTACTATTCCAACTTCTTTGATCGTTGATCGTTGACGTAGAACACCTACGAAGATGGCTCCAAACGAATTCCCCTGAAGATACTCGAGGACAGAGCGAAACGTCGGAAAATTTTGGAAATATTATTTATAATTTACCAGCATTATTGAAAAATGTCATACGAAAAATTGAGAAAACTAATAATAAATTAATAAATAAAAACTACGGTCGATTGTTCAACCAAACATGTTTAAAGGAAAAGCTGTTCCCCAAATATATATATATATATATATATATGTATATATATACACACACACACTACCAGTCAAAAGTTTAAGTACACCTACTAATTTCCAATGTTTTGCTGCTTAGCTCAAGACATAAACTTCAAATGTAAACTTAACAGGTACTAGAGATGAATTTGCTTACCTGGCTTTCATATTGTATGCTTCAATGCATCTGCCCTATGCAGTGTGTTGTAACACAGAAGCTTCTTCAAAATAGCCTTCAAAATGTGTTAATTTACGTCTAGCATGCAACCTAAAATTAATACCATTAGCTCTGCACAAAGATCCAAAAACAGTTTAAAAGTCTCTACTGGGGTAATGTGTTTCTTCAGGAGTATGTTAATACATGTGTTCAGTTATTAACATGCGCCGCAGCTCTTTACATATAAAATCCTTGCAGAGGAGCTAACTGTGTAGTTTAAGGTATATTTCTGTGTTTCAAAAAGCAAAAATGGGTGTCAAAGCTCAGTTAACAACAGAAAAAAGACAGTCGATTGTAGTTTTGAGAAATGAGGGCCAATCATTGAGGCAAACTGCAAACAAATTAAAAGTTTCTGTGAATGCGGTTCCTTGTGCCATTAAACGGTACGAAGAAACTGATCAAAATAAGGACAGAAAAAGGTCAGGGCAACCAAGAACCACAACAGACCCAGAGGACAAGTATATTCGAATCACCAGTCTGCGCAACAGACGCCTCACAGCACCTGAAATCAAAGCCCAGCTGAACAGCTCCAGAAGTACAACAGTTTCAACATCAACTGTTCAGAGAAGACTAAGAGAAGCAGAATTAAAAGGACGAACTGCAGCAAAGAAAACAATGCTGAGACACCAGAACAAAAAAGAAAAGGCTAGCCTGGGCTAAAAAACACCAAAATGGACTGTTGAGCAGTGAAAATTTGTCCTTTGGACTGACGAATCAAAGTTCGAAGTTTTTGGATCCAAACGCAGTGTATTTGTGCGGCTCAGAGCGGGTGAAAGACTCACACAGCAGTGTGTTGTGCCAACAATGAAGCACGGTGGAGAAAGTGTGATGGTCTGGGGATGTTTTGCAGGGGAGTAAGTTGGAGATCTCCACAAAGTCACTGGAATACTGAACCAACGTGGCTATCACAGCATTCTACAGCGCCATGCCATCCCATCTGGACTGCGACTAGTTGGCCAACAGTTCATAATGCAGCAAGACAACGATCCTAAACCCACTTCCAAGCTGTGTCAAAATTACCTGAAGCAGAAAGAACGGCAACGTCAGCTCACAGTTATGGAATGGCTAGCACAGTCCCCGGATCTGAACCCCATCGAGCTAGTGTGGGATGAACTGGATCGACGAGTGAAAGCCAAGCAGCCATCCAGTGCTCAGAAGCTCTGGGAACTCTTACAAGAGTGCTGGTAACAGCTTTCACCAGACTATCTTCTTTCTCTTGTTGAGCGCATGTGTTCTGCTGTAATTGCTGCTAGAGGAAGCTATTTTGATGAATCTAAAATTTAGAATTGCTTTTGGTAAATTGTTCTGATTTGTTGTTATTTAAGTTCCCATGTTTGTACTTATGAATTTGTGTCATGATAACTTAATTAATAAATAAAACACTTTAAACAAAATTTTAAATTTAGGAATATTTCAGGGTGTATTTAAACTTTTGACTGGTAGTATATAAGTTATATATATATATATATGAAAATTATTTCACGAAATAACACGGATAATATTTATGATGAAAATAACCACGAAGGAAAAAGAAACAGGAAGGTACTCAAGCGCTTTCGTCTAATGACATCCTCAGGAACACTGAAATAAATAACAAGTTTGAGACTGTATGGAGGTAAAAAAAATAAAAAAATAAAACAAAAAAATAAAAATTGTAGGAGGAGCATACAAATTTATGAGGAAAAACTACCAGAGTTTTAGCACTTTGCCCCTCTTGTCTAAATCCGTTCTGAACGAATTCAAAACAACAGGATCAAGCGCAAAAAAGCCCTGGCGAATGTTAAAATTATATTTGTAAATTAGCCAGGGCCTTTTTTCGCTTGATCCTGTTGTTTTGAATTCGTTCAGAACGGATTTAGACAAAAAGGGCAAAATGCTAAAACTCTGGTAGCTTTTCCTTATTATAAATTTGTATGTTCCTCCTACAATTTTTATTTTTCTATTTTATTTTATTTTTTTATTTCTTTGTGACCTCTTGTTATTTATTTCACTGTTCCTGAAGATGTCATTAGACGAAAGCGCTTGAGCACTATTCTGTGTCTCCTTTTTCCTTCGTGGTTATTTTCATCATATATATATATATATATATATATATATATACAGGGTGGGCAAAAAAAAAACCTGATGACGAAGATTTGCAAGCTGTTTTTGCACATGATAATGATCCAATAAACTTAAAATTTTCACACTATTAAATACACCCTTTTATACGATTGCAGTAATATTTACTTCTATTTCTATTATTTTAGATTTCAGAAAGTAAAATATAACTAAGATCCCCTTAAATAAGTGCAAAAATGCCTTAATACAGTGAAGACAAGACGAAATACTTATAAAGAATCTAAGAATTGGCAAAGGTCTGGGTGCCAGGAGAATGATACAAATGTTCCTAAATAAACCGTGGACTGAATCAAGAGTTCAGTATATCGTTAGAAAGGTTGATGAAACTGGAGATGTTAAGAGACGTGATGGAAGTGGTCGTCCCAACAATGCAAGAACTCAAGCAAATATTGACTTAGTGGAAGGTTATATCTTAAGTTAGGAAGGTAAACCAGGAACGCACAGTTCACCGAGGGAAATCGAAAAAGAAACAAGTATAAGTCGTAGTAGTGTTAGAAATGTTGTGAAACACGATTTGGGTTTAAAAACTCATAAATGTATGTAGAGGTCATAGAGGGCAGGCAAAGAAATTCCTTCCCCGCCATTCTCAAACATCAGAGAATCAAAACAAAGGCTATACACGTGGGCATGAAACAGGCCCACACAGGAAACACAGATTTTGTGGTATTTCCAGAAACGGCCACCAGAGGACGTCACCAAGGCCTATAAAATGCAGCTTCTTCCTCAAATCATCTTCACTCCTCACTTGCCATTTTCTCGTTTTGGTCGTCACATCTCACTCTCAGCACCTTCGTTAGTAGCACCACTCGACACGCCACCCGCTCTCCGGCCTTCGCCGGAGAGCGGCCGCTGTTCCTTCAAGGTTCCGGTCGAGCTTACACGAAGTCTATCATCAAGTAAGGCCCTCTACAATTTCATCCTGCAAGAAGCAACGTCACTGCTGCAGGAGTTTCCGTTTGGCCCCCTTCTCAACAAGTCTCTACTGGCCCTCAACATTCATCCTCTCGCCGGTAAAGCCAGTCCGCCTGTAGAAGCAATCACCAGAAGCCCAGGTCCATAAACCTTCTATTAAGCTACGAGCCACGAACTCATTTTGTTCGTCACTCATCCTCTCACTACAATTCGATCGGCGCCTGTTCAACAAGTATCTCAACAGGCCCTCTACAGTCTCCAAAGTCATCTACGGCGAAACACAATATAGTCAAACCTTCACGTAGGCCTACAGTCTCCAAGGCCACCTACGGCGAAACGCAATACGGACAAACCGTCACGTAGGTCTTCAATCTCCAGAGTTATTCATCATCTCGGTAAGCCTACCTTTGCCTTCGTGTTAATCAATTCCAGCGTAGCCTACACAGTGTAAACGCAGCGTCGCGAATAGGCTATGTCCAAAAGTGTGCGCAAGCAACCGGCAAACTAACTCTCTCATTAAGACCGCAGTAGGCCTATTCAAGTGTTGTACCAATACCATAGTTTTGTATCATCCTGTTAATGTGTTCTTTCATATAACTCATTTTATTTTGCATCGCATCCGTTTGTTTATGTGCTCTTTTAATGCATTACATTTTTCCGACCTAATCCATATACTGTGCCGTACCGTACTTCCATTATTTCTGGTATCAATAGGTTTATTCTGGGTTCACTCGGCATATCTCATTAGCCTATTTGAATTAGCGTATTTACTTAACAATTAGTCTGTATAACTATTCATTATTGCTAAGATCTAGTCATCTTTAGCATAGTATAAATGCCGTTATATAATTGTTAATCATTATAAATACCTTTCTTGAACTGTTAATCGCTGTGAACAAATAATTGATTTATTTTCCTAATTAATTAAACACAAAACAACAAAGTAATTTCTCTCTCCTTATTAAACATTGTTTGTTTTGTTCGAAGCGAAGCTGGTGACCCAAATTATTGCATTCAATTCAAATCATAAACTATAGTAAGCCTACTTTATTGGCCACATCGGTGATCCGTAGGCCACTATATGTATACCAGGCAAAGTCTAACCGATGCCAATAAGGTTAGGTGCATGACATGTGCACAAAACCTGATAAACAGATTCCAGGGTAACTCATTTAGACGATTGTGGTTCTCAGATGAGAAATTATTTCACATTGTACCACCGATTAACCAACAAAACGATCGGGTATACGCAAATGATGCAAGAAAACGTGATGTTGCACCCGAGTGGTTAATAAAGGAAACATCTAACTTTCCCCCTAGCATTATGGTAGGAGCTTGCGTCTCAAAATTAGGCAAAACAAAAATTGTTGTGATTCAGCCACAAGCGAAAATCAATGCAGAATATTATTGTACAGTGTACACAGGTTCTTCCACAGTATTTGGATGATATTCGTCAGATTAGTGGAAATAATTTCACTTTCCAACAAGATGGAGCACCTCACACAGGTGTTGGGAGAATGGGATCTAACCTAGGTGCGAATTTCTCAATGGTCTCTGGATTGTTTCTTTCTCGCCTTTTTCATTCGTTTTTTGGTTTATAAGTTCTGTATAATAAACAACAATGTAATAACCAATGTAATAATAAATTTATAATTTCTGTAATAAATAATAATGCAATATTAATTGTAATAAATTTAATAATAAATGTAATAATTATGTAAAAAAATAATAGAATCTGTATGTATAGAACAAGAAGATAGTTTTAAATTTGTGTGAATGTACTTATAAGTGGGTCCCTTTAATGAAAATGCCCTTCCGGTGTCGGGAGAACGGGATCTAACCTACACTGTAGGTGGAATTTCTTAATTGTCCCTGAACTGTTTTCCCTCTTGTTTTGGTTCATTCGTTTTTCTGTATCCACCCGAGGAGGATGCCAGTGGGCATCGAAACTATTGTGGAAATAAACTCTGTCTATTAGAGTGGGTTTTTATTTTCATATTTTGACCTTCACGTAGAAAAAAGTGTTTTTTTTTGCACAAACATAGGAAGTTGATGACAGTATGGTTCAAGAAATAAATAAAAGTTGTAGTGCTAGAACATTAATTGTGGGAGATTTCAACCTGCTTCATATAGACTGGAACCTTTTAGAGGGAAATAACAGGGAAGGTAACTTCTTCATTGACTGCTACAGTGACTGTTTTTTAATACAATTTGTAGACAAGCCAACTTGGGATCAAGCAATCTTAGATCTGGTTCTTTCCAATGATCATGAACTTATTAGGGAACTTCCAGTAGGAGAGTCATTAGGAAATAGTGACCATTGGATCATACGTTTTAAGATAGAATTAAATAGGGATCTGGTCAACAATGACCATCTAGTGCAGAGCTTTCCAAACTTTTAACGTTGGCGACAAACTATTTAAGCATAACAATTTTCACGACACATTAATTAATTTTTGTTATCAAATATCAAATATCAGATAATTTTTCAGTAGGTGGTTTATCTTGTAGCCGATTTTGTTGATAGAAAAATCAAAATTTTCAAACTACAAAAAACACTAATGTGTCGCGACACACCAGTTTGGAAAGCTCTGATCTAATGTCTAGTCCCTTGCTTCTCAAAGGGTGACTAAACTGACTATAGTAGATTTAGGGAGTTGTTAGGGCCTAGGGTTGCCAAGTCAACAGATCTTGAATAAAGGACACTTGCACGCTACCATATATTCCATTGCTTATCATGATAAAAATTTACTTGTGCAATATTTTTTACAATTTCTTTATTATATTCATAGATAAAATATGTCTAGAAAGTCGTACACTTGTAAAATCACACTACTGTATTGAAATGAAACATTTTTAAATTTCTTTATTATATTTTGTGAATTAAAGACAGGAAAATATTTGCAAATCATTATAATGAATGAAGCCTTTATTTATTTATAAAATTGTACTTATCTTGACTTCATCCAGCCTTCAGTAAAGCTGTATCATTTTTTATTTTGCCCTCAAAATCGGCACAATTGTCTTTTAAATTGAAATAAATCAAAAGTTCACTTTTTATTAATTCTACTGAACATCTGTTTCTGTCATCTCGCCACTTAGCATTCATTACACTGAAAATTCTTTCGCAATATGCTGATGTTCCAGGCACCGACAAAGCATAGGATACCACTTTGAAAATATTTATGCATTTAAAACCATTGCTAATTAAGTTTGAAAACATCTCCGTCTCAAATTTTTAGTGATGAATAAAATTTTGATAGTCAATTACTGAATTAAAGGACATATGGCGTCCTTTCCGAGTTTATCAAAGGACAAGGACACATGAGCTGAAATAAAGAACTGTCCTTTGAAATAAAGGATACTTGGCAAACCTATCAGTAAAATGGGATAATGAATTTGCCAATAAAAATGCTATTGAGATGTGGTCTAGATTCAAAGAAATTTTAGAGGATGTACAGTACTGTATAGCAGGGCTGCCAATGAGATTTTGAGGAAATCCCCAGATCAGACTCTCAAAAAGCCCCAGAATCAAATAAAAAAACCCAGATACATGTTATAAAAGTTGAAAAAAAAAATAATTATAAATAGTAAAATGAATTATTTGCTTACCCCTATTAATTGGAATAATTACAAGTCGTCCTCTTCACTAATTCCTCTTGAAAGAGTACTTAATTCCTTGTTCTCTTTGTGATTTCATTCTGTCTAGGTATCTTTTATTGACTGCACCCTCTTCCAAATCTCTGATTAATTCTTTGTCCAGTTCCCACGTTGTGCATGCCATATTATTTCTAGTAATAGATCGTTTGGCTAGTAACCTATCTCTGACAGTCTCAGATTTCAATGAATTTGTGTTTCTGTTTTTTACACAATTCATTTGGGAAAATATCCGTTCAACACATGCAGACGAATGCGGCAAAATTGTTAGATTTGTCATGAACTCGGACAACATTGAATATTTTGATTTATCAAGACCATCCTTTATGGTCTTTAACTTATGCCAGTATCCTGGAATGTTTTCTGTAGAAATGGGCAATTTATCTGCTGAAAGACGAAAACTCCTCCATTCATCATCAAGGTCATTCAGTTTTGATTCCGGCATAATCGATGGAAAATGAACAGCTAATGGAATAATTGACGTTGGAGATGTGCTGGGATCATGGGCAATCTTTTGTTCTAATACATTTAACTTAGCAATAACTCCATCATCATTGAGAGGAAATCGTTTTCTTATTTGCATGCAGAGTTCCACTAGGAACATATACCATACATGTTTCAAACATGTTTGGAACGTATTCTTTTAATGACTTTTTAGGCAATAGTTTAAATTGTAAAATATATACTATTAACATGGAAATATGCCGTTTTAAATATTTAAATGAGCTATTTTAAGTTGTTTACACATTTAGGATATAAACCCCCCAGATTTCTAACTATTTTCAAAATAAAAACCCAGCAACCCAGATAGATTGTGAAACCCCCAGATCTGGGGCATCCCCCCAGCATTGGCAGCCCTGCCTGAGTGTATAGGTGTATTCCTTTCAGAACTGTCAGGAATAACAGGATTAGGAAACTTTGTGGTGGAATAGGGAAATAGCTAAAATGATTAAAAATAAAAAAGGGCATTCAGGGAATTTAAAGGTAATGATAGTATTTTGGACTTGGATAATTATAGGCAGTTATGAAATAAGCTAAATAGTAGGAAGAGCAAAAGGCGTAGTGAAATAAATCTAACGAAATAGCAATAAAGATCCAAAGAAATTCTTTAGTTTTTATAAATATAATAATAAAAAGCATGATAGGATCATAGGAGTGGCGCAATAGAACTTAATGATAGGATGTTTGAAAAAGATCAGGATATTGTTGGTATTTTTAATGATTATTTTAGCTCTGTTTTTACTGAAGGAATTTTAAATAACTTGATTTTAATTCTTTACATCATGTAAATTCAGACATTCTTCATCATATTCATTTAAGGAAGGAAATGTTAGGCAAATGATTCATACATTGAAGTCAAATAAGCCTGCTGGACCTGATAATATATTTGAGTACTAGGATTCTCAGAGAAGGGGAAGAAAGCTTATCTGAGGCACTAACTATTTTGTTTGCTAGGTCAATTAATTGTGCAGAAGTACCAGATGAATGAAAAAAAGAAAATGTTAGTACCCATTTACAAAAAGGGTATAAAGGAGGAGGTTGGAAATTATAGGCTTGTTAGTTAAGAACATAAGAAATTTTTATAGTGGGCACACTAGGGGCCACTTCGGCCCATCGAGGTGGCTCCACTATGTAAAAACTGCCTGTACATTGGCAATAACCAATTTTTACAAAACTAATTAAGTATCAATTTAAAACTAATTAATTATCAATTTAAAACTAAAGATAGAATCTCTGGATCCAGAGGATCAAAGTCATAATAGGCTACTATCCACAAATATGTTACACACTATATCTATTTATAACTGACATGCAAATATATCAGATCCAAAGAATCCAGTCAATTTCATTATGGTACCCATCAATACCAGTACCATGCCAACCAAAAATAAGTCAGTCCATATCAATTGCGGACCAAGTCACAATTTACATCCATATACATTACAATATATATACTTAAGAGGAAAAGTGTAGGTGTGGCTGTAAAGACTGTACAGTAATGTAGAAATGTGTGTGCACCCATTTTGGGTCTCCCATTTAAAGGTGTTTGTGGGGCAAGTGAAGATCATGAGTTTTTCAATACCTCACAGTACTATGGGGGGCACCGCTCGGCAGAGGAATCTCTTTAAATAGGGTGTGTAAGGACAGAGAGTATCCCCTAACCCAAGCTGCCTCCCTATATCCCACAACACCTGTGTTGAGCTGTGGGATCTATCACCCAAATGCACATAATATATATGAAATAAACTAGTACCATTCATGCAATAAAAATGGGCTTAAACACCATCACCAGATGTCCCTTGCAGACATCAAACTATCCAACCTTCTTTTGAAAGAATCAAGCGTATCTGAAGTCACCACTTCTTCTGTCAGACTGTTCCAAAACTTAATTACTCTGTTTGTAAAACTATGTTTTCTTAAATTTGTTCTACATCTTGGCTTAAATAATTTCATACTATGACCTCTAGTCTGATTATTGTGATCTTTAATGAAAAGAGACTCAAAATCTATCTTATCCAACCCTTTTATCATTTTATACACCTCTATCATATCACCCCTTAACCTCCTCCTTTTTAATGAGAACATGCTTAGATACGCCAGTCTTTCCTTATATGTCAATTGTCTTAGAGATGGGATCATTCTTGTTGCTCGTTTCTGTACTTTTTCCAGTTTTTCAATATCTTGTATCAAATAGGGACTATTAAATTGAATGCAGTATTCGAGGAGGGGTCTCACATATGAAATGTATAGTTGCTTTATAATATTGGGTGATTTGTATTCAATGTGTGTCTGCATGAGATTGAGTCTAGCATTTGCTTTATTTCTGATTACCATACAGTGATTTGAGGGTTTAAGTTCATTTGTCACAGTGACACCCAAGTCTTTCTCTTTATCATCATTTTTAATCCAAATTCCATTCATATTGTATTCAAATTCTGGATTTTTTGGCCCAATATGCATAACCTTGCACTTATCAACATTAAATTTCATCTCCCACTTATCTGCCCAGGCTGTTACTCTGTCTAAGTCTTTTTGTATTGTCATTGCTCCTGCTACTGACTTAACATTATGGCCTAATTTTGTATCATCAGCAAATTTTGAGGTTTTACATGATAGGCCCTTCTCTAGATCATTTATATAGACAACAAAAAGCAGAGGTCCCAGAACAGACCCCTGTGGGACTCCGCTCAATACGGGTCTCCAAGTAGACTTATTTCCATTTAGATGAACTCTCTGTTTTCTATTTCTCAGCCATTCTTCTATCCAATCAGCTATATGACCTCTTATACCATGGGCTCTAACTTTTACCAACAATCTTGCATGAGGAACAGTATCAAATGCCTTTGCAAAATCTAAGTATACTATATCTACTGGCTCTTTATTGTCCAAATGCAATAGGACTCCATCATAAAATTCAATCAAGTTGGTTAGACAGGACCTTCCATTTCGAAAGCCATGCTGCTATCATTTATAAGGTTGCACTCTTCAAGGAACTCAGTAACTTTACCTCTAATGATACTTTCGAGTAATTTGCAAATAATGGAGGTGAGGCTGATGGGTCTGTAGTTTTTTGCCAAGTTTCTATTTCCTTTTTTAAAGATTGGAGCCACATTTGCTTTCTTCCAGTCCTCTGGAATTTCAGTACATATCAATGATTTATTAAAAATAATTTCTAGTGCCTGTGCTATATTCTTTTTGGCAGCTTTTATGACTATTGGATGCATTTCATCTGGCCCTGGAGATTTTCCCATTTTTAATTTATCTATTGCTTTTAAGATATCTAGTTTTGTTACCCTTAATTCATTTATTTCTCTATCTTGTCCTGGTAGTATAAGATCAGGAATATTATTTAAATTTTCATTTGTGAATACTGATGAGATGTATTTGTTTAGTTCTTCAGTTATTTCAAGATCATCATCTATAGTTTTATCATCTATATGGAGGGGGCCAATTTTCTTTTTCACTCTACTTTTCAAATTGAAGTGACTGAAAAACTTCTTAGGATTGTTTTTTGAATTCTTGGCTAGGCTTTTTTCCAGGTCACGTTTGCTATCTCTGATTACTTTCTTGCAAATGCTTCTTTTACTTTTATATATTTCGGAGTCTGTGCCATTTTTAGTTCTTTTGAATTTATGAAATGCTCTTGTTTTTTCTCTGATTGCTCTTTTTACATTGCAGTTTATCCAAGGTTGTTTTTATTTTTTCCAGTTCTGATTTTACACTGTGGGATATGCTTCCTTTGTATGTTCATTATTATACTTTTAAATTTTTCCCACATACTAGTTACTGTCTGTTCAGGCTGTAGAATATCTGTCCAATTTATTAGACAGATCATTTACTAGTCCATTTATATTTCCTCTTTTAAAATCTGGAACTTCTATTTTATTTTCACTAGGTCTTGAATTACAAATAATATTAAACCGAAGGATACAATGATCACCTGAACCTAGTGTTTCTGAAACCAAGATATCCTGGAAGGTATCTGGATTATTTGTTAGAATTAAATCTAGAATGGCATCGGCCCTGGTTGGCTCCTTTACTCACTGGGTTAAACCATTCTCAATTATACAGTCTAAGAATCTCTCATTACTTTCTGGTGTTTGTAATATTTCCCAGTCTATATGCCTATAATTGAAATCTCCAACAATAATAATATTGCTTGTCATTGCTTTATTTATTTCATCAATAAGTTGATTTTCTACATACTTATTTTCTTCTCTACTTTTGGGGATTCCTCCAACTGAACATCCCTCAGGTGGTCAATAAATACCCCCTATCCTGATTTTCCTGGCATTTTTATGCCCAATATCTATCCATACAGATTCAACTATTTCCTCTTTAACGGAGGTAACTTCAACTGGATTCAGATTTGTCTTGGCATAAATAAATGCTCCGCCACCCTCTGAATATTTACGTTTATAATAAAAAAGTTCATAGCCATCAATTTCATAAGTAATGGTATTATCTCTTTCACTAAATAGACTATTTGGTATCGTACTGAATTTTGTCCAAGTTTCAGTGACAATCATAACATCAGGATTTTCAATACCTATGTATGCCTTGAATTCATTTATTTTATCTCGGATACTTCTTGCATTTACATAGAAAAATGACAAAGAACCCTTGGAATATTTTGCTTGTAATTTAGTCTGGTTCTTGTTCTGTGATGGTATATTATTTGCATCTCTTTTACTTTCTTTGTTGACCTTTTTCTTTTGAGTTTTGATTATATTTTTTATTAGTTTATTATCATCAAGAGTATTGGTATTTGTACTAATTTGGCCTATTCCTTAGTTTTTAGTCAATTATATGATACAATCTTTGATAGTAAATCAGTTCCTTTACTATTAAGGTGAATTCCATCTCTGTTATAGAACTCTCTTTTTTTGTAAAATTTATTCCACAGTTCGATATATGTAATTTCCATGCTCTGACAGTGTCTTAAGCCTACTATTTATATATAATGCTTGTGAGTACCACTTATTATTCTCATGTATCCTGGGAATTATACCTGTGATAAATGTTTTAAGGTTAGGTCTCCATTCCTTTAACTTTGTTAATAGCTGTTTATATGACTCCATGATTTCTTCGGAGTGCTTACCCTTTATATCATTTCCACCTACATGTATAATCATATTCTTTGGTACAGTTAGGTCAATACTAGATCCTTTTTCTATAATTTTATTACTAATTCTATTTATCCCTGCACCTGGATAACAGTAAGCTATGCTACCTCTAGGTAATTTAGATCCTAGGCCCCTCACTTGAGAGTTACCTATAATGGATGCTGGTTCAAACACACCTATAGCTTTAGAGTGCCTGGGTTTATACGAGTCTAGATTATTATTGCTAACATTTTGGTTTATAGGCCTACTTTCTTCAGCTTTCTCATCTTGATCCTGGACCAGCGAGAAAGTATGAGACTGATTAGTTAGTTCTATAGGGTCATTCCATGTCAACTCAGCCACAAAATGGCACTTTTTGCACTCACCCCCTTTCAATTTTGCTCATACTTGGCACAATAGCAGATATACATGCCAAACTTAAATTCCCAAATTATTAGAGCTGACTGACTTTGGTTACTGAGATACAAGGTCACAAAGTTGTGACATTTTGACCTTTTTTGCGTTAAATGACTATTTTCAAAATGGTGTAACTAAAACACTATTAAAGCTAGAGCATTGATTTTGGTCTCATTTTAAAGCTCTTTAGTAGCCCCTTGTTTATTGTCTCTTGTTAAATATCTCTACTGTGAAAAATAAAAAAATCCCTTCAAAAGTTGACCTTTGACCTTGAATAAAAAAAAAATACCTTCTCCTAAAAAATTCAATTTTTTTACATTAATACCTTGAGTCATGTACAACAAAATCCCAAGAAGCTGTAAGTGGCTGATAACTAGTTCAATGTATAAAAAATAAATGAAGTTGGCATCATTCTTCAATTTTAGATTTTTTTTGTCAGTTCATTTATTTAAAAGTTCTGTTCTGATATAGTGTCAGTGAAGACTTAGTTCAACTTAACATTATTAGTTCAAAAACCTTTTTGTGACCTGTGCCAAAAGAAGTCTTTTAAAAGACAACCAGGGTTAAACCCCTCGACAGCCCCAAATCTACTGGAGTAGCGCTGATCCAAAGGCCCAACTAGTATATAAGTACTGTCAACTTTACAGAGTTGACTCCTGACTTCAAGTTAAAGTTAATTTATTTTTACTAAATACATGTATAAAAATTTATTTAATAATTCATTAATTGTTCATTGTTTTCTTTTCAGGATTTTCTTTGTGCTTTTGTGATTTCAGAGTACAAACATGGAACATTTAAAACTGAAACAGAAGTGTGCTGATCCTTTGCTGCGTCACAAAGGTCAGTGTCGAAAGAAGAGTTTGAGAATTGTACCACAGGAACTTGTAAATAAGTTTCCCGATCTGCACTTAACACTACATCACAGACTTTGTAAGCAGTGTAGAGAACATCTTGAGTCCTTGCCTGAGAAAGGAATAGGCACTTTGAATTCAGACATAAATGATGATTCTTCTTGTAGTAGTGAACCACCTGAAGATCTTGAGAAAATTGAAAATGTTGACAATAGTGATGCATCAACTTCAGAGCAAAACCATGAGATGTGTACTTGAATGCTTCTTTTGTTTCAATTGGTGAATCACCCATAAAAAAGAGAAAGCTTGTAGAGCAAAAGTCATATGGAGCTAAAAAACTAAGCAAGGTGACAGGACAGTTAAGAAGAGAATGGAAAACAGTTGCAGGAAAAGAGATTTCTGACTCACAATTAAGGAGCCATCTGGAGATGTAGACTGTTTAGAAATAATAAATCAACTCAAGGAAAAATTCAAAAATGAAAATACTAAAAGAAGTGATAAAATAAAAATCCTCACTGTATTGCCCAAAAGTTGGAGCACTAGGAAAATTGCTTCAGAATTTAACACAACAAGGCATACAGCATCTATTGCTAAAAAAATAGTTGAAGAAAAAGGTGTCCTTTCAGACCCAAATCCAAAGGGTGGGAAAAGAATTAAACAGGATACTGTTGACGCTATTAAAGCATTTTATCTTTCAGAAGACATCAGTAGAACAATGCCAGGAAAGAAAGACTATTGTAGTATCATTGACAATGAAAGAGGAAGGATACATTTGCAAAAGCATCTTTTACTTTGCAATTTAAAAGAAGCCTATCATATTTTCAAAGAAAGAAATCCTTTGGTTAAGGTGGGATTCAGTAAATTTGCAGAATTGCGTCCAAAGCAGTGTGTTATTGCTGGAGCAACAGGAACTCACTCAGTATGTGTCTGTACAATTCATCAGAATGCCAAACTTATGTTTGTAGGAGCTGAATTAGAAAAACTAACTGCAAATGATGACACACCTATTAAGAATGTACGTCATTGTGTTGCCTTTATGGAATGCAATCCTGCCTCACAGAAATGCTGCCTCAGACAATGTGAACAATGTGGAGATCCATCAGATTTAAAAAACAGACTACTGGACATATTTACAAACAACTTCATTGATATCATAAATTTTAAAAAGTGGACCAATACAGATCAGTCAAATCTTGAATCAGTAGAACTGAATACAGATGAATATATTGACCAATTCTGTAACCAACTGAAAGAATACCAGATACATGACTTCAAGACAAAGATGCAAGCAACTTATTACCGTGAAACAAAAATGTCTTTGAAAGATGGTAGGTCCTTGCTGTGTGTGATTTTGCTGAAAATTATTCCTTTATTCTTCAAGATGAGGTTCAGAGCTTTCACTGGAACAATGAGATGGCTACTCTACATCCATTTGTTATTTACTATAAAAAGGAAGATGAGATGCTCACCTTAGCTTTGTTATTATTTCAGAGTGTAACATCCATAACACAGTTGCTGTACATTTGTTTCAAAAGCATCTGATAAAATTCCTAAAAGATAATATCTCATCCATCGGTTCCATCCACAAAATAATTTACTTTTCAGATGGGTGTGCAGGACAGTATAAGAACTGCAAAAACTTTTTGAATCTTTGCCATCACAGAGATGATTTTGGAATTGAGGCAGAATGGAATTTTTTTGCAACAAGTCATGGAAAGGGACCCTGTGATGGTGTTGGAGGCACAGTTAAGAGATTAGCTGCAAAAGCTAGTCTACAATGACCTTATGATGAACAGATCCTTACTGCAGAACAGTTATATACATTTGCAAGTGAAAATATTGTAAATATAAAATGTCATTTTTCAACCAATAAAGAGCATGAAGAGGGAAGCCAACTTCTCCAAGAAAGACACTCAACTGCAAGGACTATTGCTGGTACACAGAAATTACACCATTTATAGCCAGTTTCATTGACTTCTCTTAAGGTTAAACATTATTCATTATCAGATTATTCAAATATTGAGAAAGTTACTGAAAAGGAAGAAGTTGTGACTGAGGAGAAAATACATGGTTTTGTTACTGCTGCATATGATGGCCATTGGTGGGTGGCATATGTGCTGGAAAAGATACCAGAGAATAGAGAAGTAAAAGTCACATTCCTTCATCCTCATGGCCAAAACCATCATTTGTGTATCCTGGTCGACCAGATGAATTAATCTTACCATATTCAGATATTCTAACACAAGTTGAGGCATCTACTACTAATGGACGAACATACAGGATTTGCAAAGAAGTTACTTTGAAGGCATCCAAAGCTTTGGCAGATCTACAGCACAGAAAGGTAAGAATTCAAATTAAAATGGTCATGTAACTATATATACACTATACATTTTAAGTTGTGATAAATGGAAATCAATGAGCACTATACCTATACATATTGTATGTACATTTTAATATGTTACTTGTATTTGTTAATTAGGTAGCTATCTAGGTATACATTAAAAATTGTTTTTCTCTTCTAGAAATCACAATAAATTAAATAGCCCACAAGAATCTTGTCAACTACTGAAAACCATCACATACATGCACAACATACAGGTGAGGTTGGTAAAGAACAAATATTTAAAAATAAGCATTTGCTTGTTTGTAGAAGGCTGTAGATAGTATGTAGATATGGGTTGTATTTGTAAGAGATTGAGCTGACCTTAGACAAAAATGGTTACTGACATACAAGGTCACAAAGTCATGACTTTTTTGACAATTTTTGTATAAAATGACTTTTTTCAAAATGTTGCTTGAATTCATTATTTTTTATACATTGAACTAGTTATCAGCCACTTACAGCTTCTTGGGATTTTGTTGTACATGACTCAAGGTATTTAACAAGATATTTAACAAGATATTTAACAAGATATTTAACAAGATATTTAACAAGATATTTAACAAGATATTTAACAAGATATTTAACAAGATATTAACAAGATATTTAACAAGATATTTAACAAGATATTTAACAAGATATTTAACAAGATATTTAACAAGATATTTAACAAGATATTTAACAAGATATTTAACAAGATATTTAACAAGATATTTAACAAGATATTTAACAAGATATTTAACAAGATATTTAACAAGATATTTAACAAGATATTTAACAAGATATTTAACAAGATATTTAACAAGATATTTAACAAGATATTTAACAAGATATTTAACAAGATATTTAACAAGATATTTAACAAGATATTTAACAAGATATTTAACAAGATATTTAACAAGATATTTAACAAGATATTTAACAAGATATTTAACAAGATATTTAACAAGATATTTAACAAGATATTTAACAAGATATTTAACAAGATATTTAACAAGATATTTAACAAGATATTTAACAAGATATTTAACAAGATATTTAACAAGATATTTAACAAGATATTTAACAAGATATTTAACAAGATATTTAACAAGATATTTAACAAGATATTAACAAGATATTTAACAAGATATTTAACAAGATATTTAACAAGAGACAATAAACAAGGGGCTACTAAAGAGCTTTAAAATGAGACAATAAACAAGGGGCTACTAAAGAGCTTTAAAATGAGACAATAAACAAGGGGCTACTAAAGAGCTTTAAAATGAGACCAAAATCAATGCTCTAGCTTTAATAGTTTTTTAGTTACACCATTTTGAAAATAGTCATTTAACGCAAAAAAGGTCAAAATGTCACAACTTTGTGACCTTGTATCTCAGTAACCAAAGGTCAGTCAGCTCTAATAATTTGGGAATTTAAGTTTGGCATGTATATCTGCTATTGTGCCAAGTATGAGCAAAATTGAAAGGGGTGAGTGTTTTAGGTGGCTGACTTGACATGGAATGACCCTATAAGGACACTTTTCCTTGGCTCTTGAATTCTAGCTTTCGAGGTTTTCCTAGGTTTAGTCCACTCATCATTTTCAGGAATTATCTGAGGATATCTGGCCTGGGCTCACTATGAGGTATAGGGACATTTAAGTTTACTTGAACTGCTACTTCACTAGATTTAGGCTCAACTGCGGTATCTCTATAAGTTGGTCTGGCCTCTCCCTCACTAATAGACCCTCTGGACTTATTAAAATTTTTTATTACAGTACTACACTTGTCACAAAACCACATCAAGTTTGATATCATTGGTAGGAAAGATACTAGAAAGAATTATAAAGAATAATATTCAAGTTCATTTGGAGAATTTTAATCTTATCTCAAGTTCACAATATGGATTTAGATCAGGAAGGTCTTGTTTGTCTAATCTCTTAGACTTTTTAGAATTTATAACTGATCAGGTAGATGATGGAAATAATAATGATATTTATTTGGATTTTAGTAAAGCATTTGACGAGGTTCCACATAGGAGACTTCTATATAAATTGAAAGCTTATGGGATATTAGGGTCAATTATAAATTAGGTAAAAAAATGGTTAGAAGACAGAGAATAGAGAGTAATTCTAAATGGTCATGAATCTGAGTGGCAGAAAGTAAAAAGTGGGGTATCACAGGAATCAGTTTTAGGTCCATTATTCGGTAATTATGTATAAAGAGTCACTCATTTTACACACCAAAATACATTTTTTGGTATTAATTACCTATACATAATTACCATGTAGATTTAGTTAAGAATGTGACCCTTTATTCTGTGAGCTTTAAGTTTTTTCAACAACTATTTATATGGAACTTTGTCAAATGCCTTTTGAAAATCTAAGTATATGCTGGTATATTATATCTACCACCTTTACCCACCCATCATAAATGCCAATAATGTCCTGAAAAAATTCTAAGTTTGTTAAACAAGATTTATTTTGATGAAACGAATGCTAACTTTGTTTAAGATGATTATTGTTTTTAAGGTGTTCAACTATATGATTTTGAATAACAGGCCCAATTAAAATGTGTGAGTGATGCAGGGTGTTGGACAAGTAACATTTTGGCAAAATTCCAGAATCTAGACATAGTTTGGAGACAGTCCATAGCTAATTACTAACTGAACCATACCTAGTCAACTTAACCTAGCTTAACATAAACTAACATAACCAACCTAATCTAGCTTAGTTGGCTAATATTCACTTTTTGGGGCCACTGAATATTAGCCAATTAGGTTAGATTGTGTTGGTTTGGTTAGTAATTATGGACTCTGCCTTCGAGCATGTCTAGATTCTGGAAGTGTTACCTGCCCCTTGTCCTGCATTGCCCCCATATTTTAGAAACCACCAATAACTGGTTCTAAACACTTTCCTATAATAGAAGTTAGACTAATAGGCCTATAATTTCCTGTTTGTTGGATTATTGCAATCCTCTTTTTAAAGTAATACTATAGCTATTATGTTTATAAATAAGACTGTTGAGATGATGTATAGGTAGAAAAAGAAGCTATAAGATAATGATTATATGCATATATGTTGACAGTGTAATGTTTACTCAGTACATTTATCTACTCAATAGAAATCACATCTTGATTATATAATTAGACCTTACACATTTATGAAACCCAATTTGGGTTATCTTTTTCTCCCATCAAGTTTTCTGTCTCTACCAGTGGGGTATCATCAGTATTCATGCACCACTAACCTTTCAGTCAGAATTTGGTGAATTCTCTATTTAGGTGGATTTCTAGTAATTTATGCTCTGATGTAGCTACCAATAGTCCAATATTTAGTGTTTAGAAATAAAATTGATCCATTAGACTACTAACATGATCAACTTGCTTAAATCATTGAAAGATTTTATATGTATTTAATTTAGCTGGACTTTTTCTAGGTTTGTGTTGTCAGTCACTGCCAAAGCATTCAGGTGTGTGAGTCTAATGCTCAAAGCTAACTTTTTATATCGATAACTATAACTTAGCCCTTGGAAAATTAAACTGAAAATGGAAAACATACAAATATTCAGGCATTGCCCTTGGATATCTGAGGATGTCAGTGTGCAAGAGTACTTTGATGAATATAATAAAGTTTTAGATGAAGTAAATGGAATGAAACCTCATAATAAAAAGGTATGGTACCTATTATTTATTACCTTACAGATGCATTAGCCTAGATCAGGGATGCACAACCTTTTTCAACAAAGGGCCAAATAGTGGCCTGATTACTCACTGCAGGTCACATATTGGTCAATGCAAAATGCATTAGAATGGTCTAGAATAATTAAAGGTGAGTAATGTATAATGAATATTTTTCTTTATCAAATTATGTTTCATATTATTTTAAGTTATATCTTGCATTTGAATCTTTCATAAATAGCTAAAGGGTGAGAATCTGCAGCTCCAAAGAACCATTCTTGTGGCTCTTAAATTATTATTATAACTATATATAGCTATATCAAATACTTGACTGATAATATTTCTTAAAAATATGAAATGAAATGTGTATGAATAATATGGGTAATACACTATGTTTGTTTCAAATATTAATATTATTGGTAATATATGAGGTGTGATCAAAAAGTTTGGTAAATAGTCCTGCAACTAATGAACACGTGTCTCTAGGTGATGTCAGTGTGTATGGCTGATGACATCACCTTGGCTACTTGGCAGATGCCAACAAACACCATTCAACTATGCACCAGTGCACCGTGTCATTGCTTTGTGTGAGGGCATTTTTGTGGCATCTGGCAATTTTGCAGAAAATGTCGAAATTTGAGCAATGTGCAAACATCAAATTTTGTTTTAAACTTGGTAAGATGGCTACAGAAATGCACGGAATGCTTGCAGCTGTCTACGGAGATGAAGTTGTTACAAACAAGATGGATGGATGACTACTTCTTTCATCATCATCCAGACTCATTTCCTTCTCAAACCTTCCAAACCACTTGCAAACAGTATTTTCCGCAAAATCACCAAACGCCACAAAAATGCCCTTGCACAAAACAATGACACAGTGCACTGATGCGTAGTTGAATGGTGTTTGTTGGCATCTGGCAAGTGGCAAAGGTGATATCATCAGCCATACACACTGACATCGCCTAGTGACACGCGTTCATTAGTTGCGGGACTATTTACCAAACTTTTTGATCACACCTCGTAATATCATCATTAACTGTTATTAGCATTTTTATTTTTTACATTAATACAAGACAGGCAAATTGCTTAGATTTATTTATCATATTTGTAGCTTACCCATATAAGTCTATTTATTACATTCTACTTATAAAACAATAAAAAAAAAAATGTACTTTACTGTGGCTTTTTATTCCTGGTAATTTTTTTACATGACTTAATGTCGCTTGCAAACTGTTAAAGGTTCCTCAACCTTGCTTTAAACTGTGATAATTTGAAATATTTATTATTTAAAATTATTTTAAAATTTGTTTGTGGCAACAGTACAGTATTTCTCTTCCCAGTGAGCCATAGGTTGTCCATCCCTGGCCAAGATATGATAGTGAGATAAAATCAGATCTTTTTAGCATTAAAAGCCTACTTGGTTTTAGACTTGAATACTTGCATATTTTATTTTAATAAAAAATGCTTAAAAAGAAAAAGACACTTCTAATATTATACAGTAACTTGTTGTGGTATAAAATATTTCCTTGAGAATTAAATCATAGAGTACCAGAGTCTACAGGAAATGAGCCTGAAAGTCAAGTATATACAAAATTTTATCACTTTGTTATTCCTGAGCTTTAATAAATTTGTCACATTTTCATTGCCATTTTAATTCTGTATTTATTCTAAATGTGTCAAAAGTTCCACCAGATCTAGTGAGATAAATGCAGGGAACTGAAGAAGGGACAAGATAAAAATTGGTGCCCATTTTTTACCCAGTAGCTAGGTCAAACAGGTTATATATATTTTCAAATTTTTAATCCTTTTCACTTGTGTTTAGGTAAGGGGGGTTTCCATGAGAAGGTTTGGAGAAAGTGCTTTTTTACCATATACAATGATTATTTTTAAATTTTATCTGTGTTAGGATTTTAATTGAGATCTGTGGATAGTAAAGACTGTACTGTGTGTGTGTGTGTGTGTGTATATATATATTTATAGTATATATGTTAAATAGAATAGCTAGCTATTAGCCAGTAACATAGGCACGACTGTAAAGAAAGGACTGTATTTCAAGATATACATTTTGTTCAAATTGTAAAGGTATGGAAAGAAAATAAATAGATAAAGCACTTAACTGGTAAGTTGCAGAGTAACTAAGTAATTACTGTAAAAGTGACTTACCTGCTAGGTAAATGTTTGACCAGCTAACTTAAATACTGAGAAATGGAACATTAACTGGGCTATTACATACATTTCATATTTCAAGCAAGGCTTGAAAACTTGACTGCATTTCATGTTTTAAGGGAGCTAGCTTTATAAAATAGTACCCTACTATTTTCAATAAAACTCTATGAAAAGGTTGCACTGTAGGTTTTTTTTTCTAAAACCTTCTTAAAGAGATGTGGAATTAGATAATATAGGCTAATCTTGATATAATTATAGATGTAAAAACTGTTATTCTGATGGTGGATATTACAATGCAAACTCTATTAGGGTTAAAGATTTATTTAGTTTGGGGGACCTACTTAAAACTACCTATATATACGGTACATAGCAATATTAATCCTACGTTATAGAGTTAGGCTACATTCTTAGACCTTGTAGTCTGTATCCCAATTGAAATACATTTTTAACATTGCAGCAAACTTAATTTTGATGCCTCTTACAAAATGTTTGAACAAAATAAGTAAGTTTCACAAATGGCATTTCTTTCTTCATAGTTTAATGTGGAAGAATCACTGAGGAACTTTTTCCACATGCCAGATGACTTAGAAGGGCCAGTATCAATGTCAAGAAGGAGCACTCCAGCACTCTCTCTTCACACAAGGTCCGTTAGCATAGATTCTAATGAAGAAAATGGTGCAAAGTTGGCTGAGACTGCACGAAGGAAAAGTGCTCCAAGGACATTTAATGATAAAAGTTCATTAGACAGTTCTCTTCTACTAAGGAGCAGATCAGCGGATGATATTGAAAACTCGAGAAAAAACACTGAGGAGGAAGAGGAAGATCCACTTGCTGATCCTTTCTCTGTTGAAAAAATGGAAGAAGATTGTAGGTAGGTCAGTGATGAGAGGTAACCTAAATAGTATGTTCTAGATTTTATATGACGAGTGGAAGCTGAAAATTCACATATCACTGTATCTTCCTGGTGTTTAAGTGTCTTCTAGTTTTTGTAATTTGTGGTGTACTTTGTAACTATCTGGTTTAATGTAAAGAAAATTTTTTTTTTTTTTTTTTTAATGAAACCTGTAGGGAATTTTGAATATACTTTTAAGGTGATTTTTCTCATTACTTTGAAACTTGGATGGAAATTTAGGGAGCAAAACATTATTTGTATATTAATGTATTCTGCAGTTTTTACAAAAATAAAATGGGTCATACAACGCCTTTATGCAAATAACAATTAAAAATCATACTTTTTGATACTTGCAACAGAGCCATTGGTCTTAAACCTAATAATTTTTGTGCAATTTTTTTAGAATTCATAAATTTTTGTTTTTGTTTTTGTTTTTCACTTCTTCACACACATTCTTTTTAAAAGCACTAAATTACCATTTATGAGTCTAACTATTGCAGCCCATCCAAATGATATGTATATTTCCTCTCTATTAAAAAAGGAGTGCCAATTCAGCTTGCATGCATTTTTTTTCTTTTTTTAAGTAACATCCAAATTCCTTATTTTTGGTACAGAGTTGCCTTTATCACATGCGTTACCAGAAAAGATGGTTAAATGATGAAACTTTTTTTTTAAAGTAGTGGCACAGTTTCTTTTTGTGGAAATGCACTAGGCATCTGCTTTTCCATGCTTGCTGACAGTTGAAATCCCTCAAATAAATAAAAATAAATGAATAAATTATTAACTAAAATTAATAAATAAATACATACATGGATATGGAGGCGATCACTAGACATGGGAGTAATACCAGGCATCCTGAAGAGCATGAACATAGTCCCAATATATAAAGGAGGAGATCGATCTGAAGCCAAAAACTACAGGCCAGTGTCGCTTACATCTCATCTCACCAAAATATTTGAAAGAATACCGTATTTTTTGGTGTATAAGACGCACCCCTATTTTCAAGGCCTTTTTTCAGGAAACAAATTATGACCAACTGCCTTGTCAGAAAATGTCCGTAATTTTCTTCAGCAAGGCTGACTTTTGTTAAAGCCCTCCATCAAAAGTATGGTGATACGTATGTTTTCTTTCACCCATACTCATTATAAGAAAATAGTATTAAGTATACAGGAGACTATACTATACGGTATGTTATGAAACATAAAAGTAAATCATTATGCAATACATACTGTTTTTCTTGTTATCAGTGGGTTGGGAAGAGTAGAAACTTAGTGTAAAATTGGCCAAACCAATACACAGTCAGGAGAGACTAAGAGATGATGAATTTTTGTAAAAATCCATCAGTTCTTCTAGCCCATATAAAGGTAATATTATGACCTTCGGTGTATAGGATGCAGGGTGATTTTGAGACACCTTTTTTTGGAAAAAAAAGTGTCTTATACACACAAATCTATGACTTTTTGGAAACTCAGAAAAAATTCAATGATAACCAACATGGGTTTCAGTCAGGCAGATCATGCCTATCACAACTAATGGAGCACTACAACAACATTATTGATGCACTTGAAAGTAATGAAAACTATGATGTAATATACACAGACTTTGCCAAAGTGTTTGACAAGTGTAACCATGGAATCATAATACATAAACTGAAATATATGGGAATAACAGGAAAAGTAGGGAAATGGATATATAATTTCCTTAGTGAGTGGTGGAAAGTCATTACAGTAGGAGTAGTATCTTCATCAGAATCAGAGGTCCTCAACTCAGTACCACAAGGAACAGTATTGGCTCCATTACTCTTCATAATCATGCTAACTGATATAGATGAGGACATTACCAAAGACAACACAGTAACATCCTTTGCTGATGACACAAAGATCAGTAGAAAAATATGAAACCCAGAAGATATAGGATCTCTACAAACAAACATGAACAGAATATACAAGTGGATGGGAGACAACAATATGAAGTTCAACACTGAGAAATTTCAGTTATGGTATGGAAAAAAGAGAAGATCTAAAATCCATGGAATACTATACCCCAAATGGACAGGAAATTCAGAGAAATTCTACAGCAAAAGATTTAGGGGTTGTAATGACTGAGGATGCAAAATTTGAAATACAGGGTGGGGCACGGGAACCAAGTGTTTTTGGAATAATCAGGAAAATGATATTTATTTTTGTAAAGAAAATATATTGGTAGAACAACATTCGTAAGAACATAGCATTTCATGTCATAATAATCATGTACCGAAAATTATATCTGGCATATGATGTCCTTGGCCGTCGATGCATTGTTGAAGGCATTTACGAAAATTGGCCTCCACTCTTCCCAGCAGGTCTCTGTTGATTTGGATGATTTGTTGACGGATCGCTTCCTTCAATGCATCTAATGTACGGGGCTTGTCCTTGTAGACACGTGACTTGAGGTACCCCCATAGAAAGAAGTCACATGTGGACAAGTCAGGGGACCGAGGGGGCCATGCAATGTCACCAAATCTCGAAATGAGATGGTTGGGAAACAGGGGGCGAAGAACAGCCATTGACGCTCTGGCGGTGTGTGGCGTGGCCCCATCTTGCTGAAACCACAAATGTCGACGAGCAATACGCCTTCTTCGTAACTCAGGGATGAAAAAGGTGTTCACCATCTCAATGTAACGCCCAGATGTTATGGTAACGGTAACCCCATTTTGTTCGAAGAAATAGGGACTGATGACGCCAAACTTTCCCACCGCGCACCAAACTGTAACCTTAGGGCTATGCAGCGGTTTTTCATGGAGTTGTCGCGGATTTTCAGCAGCCCAATACCGACAGTTTTGATTGTTGACGGCCCCATTAAGGTGGAAATGGGCTTCATCACTCATTACCACCACCATGTTTTCATTCTGCTCATAAAGTGCAAGCATTTCCTGTGCAAAATTCAGTCATTGGGGGCAATCGTTTACATTCAATTCCTGCACCATCGCTAACTTGTATGGGTGAAAATGTAATTCTTCATGCAAAATCCGTCTAACAGTACGATTGCTGATTCCGAGTGCAGCTGAATGTCTCCGAGCAGAGCGCCTGGGCTTTGCAACATCGCTTGTCTGACCCTTTCAACGTTCTCTGGAGTACGCACAGTGCGTTGTGGCCCCTTCGGTTTTGTTTTCATTATTGAGCCTCCTGTTCGAAGATTGTTAACCCAACGTAAGATTGTGTCACGAGCGGGAACAGAGTCATTTCGATGAATGTTGAATCTGCGGCGAAACGCACGCTGAACTGCTGTCACTGACTCGCCACTCCTAACAAAATGATCATACGCGAACATGCGGTGTTCTAACGTCCACTGCTCCATGATGGCACCTGAAAGATAAAGGTGAGTGTTAGTTAAAGTTAAATGCTATGAACCCAGGAATGGAATGCTACCTACCGCACGCCCCTCCCATTCCTAATGGCCGATTACTAGCTATTCAAAAAACACTTGATTCCCGTGCCCCACCCTATATAAACTAAGATAGCAGTAAACAGAGCAAAGAGAATAACTGGGCAGATAATGAGAACCTTTAAATGAAGGGATAAAAATATAATGATGATTCTACTGAAAACACTGATCATACCCAAATTGGAATACTGCTCAGTCCTAACATCCCCATATAAAAAAAAAGACATTAGACAACTTGAAGGGATTCAGAGAAGCTTCACAGCCAAGATCAAGGGGTGCAAAGAACTAAATTACTGGGAAAGGTTACACGAACTAAACCTATATTCAGTGGAAAGGAGAAGAGAGAGATACATCATCATTTACACTTGGAAAATAATGGAGAAACTAGTCCCTAATCTTACTCTGAATCCTGTAACTCTCCAAACAATGGTGGAAAGTAGAAAAAGAAGAATGTGTCATGTTCCCAAATTAAAGGTGAGACAGGGAACATCCTTAGCCCTGAAAGAAAATAGTTTTGTTGTGAGAGGAGGGGCAACAAGCTTGACCTTCATGAAATGAGGAATCATCGCACAGAACATTTGAAAGGTTGAAAGGATCAGGGATGGGGTCAAACACTGTTGTATTTGTATTTGAAGGTATTTTAAATACTTTTGGGAAGTATTTGTATTTTGAGATTTCCTATAAAAAGTATTTGTATTTGTATTATTTTGAAAAGTATTTAAAATTTCCAAATACTTTTGAAATACTTTAAACATACTTTTGCAAATAGTTATACAAATTCCTATAACATTTTGTCCTAGCTTTCATTGTTGAACATTTAAAAATAAAAATATTGATAGGCATTATAGCTTTGTAGGTTATCTACAAGACCCTTACCCTTGGCAATATATAGTCATCTGGGGTGAAAAAAAACAATTTGCCTTAACTTAGGCCTACAGTCTTTATTATTAGGGATGGACACAAACCTGTATGTTCACATTATAAAGGCCAGGTGTCATAATAACATGGCAATAGAATTTTTTTTCCTGCAAAATATTTAATTGGTAAAATAATTTTTTTTTTTTTTTTTTCACCCCATGGAAAGGGGTGAAAACAAACTGTGCTTGGGGTGAAAAAAAATATAGCATTAACACTTGGTATATGGTCCTCAAAACATACAATATTGGTGTCAATGGAATTACAGAGATATAATAAACCCTTTGTTGCATAACCCCTTTGCAACATTGAACAACATTTGCAATTGCATTTCAACATTCCTGCACTCCCATTTTGCACCCATACTAATACATAAAACATATGTTCTTTTTAACTCCCTCCCCTCTCCCCCTTCGCAGCATTGATTTGGTGCATAACCCTTCCCCCCCTTTGCAGCATTGATTTGGCGCATAACCCTTCCCCCCTTTGGTGCATAACCCTCCCCTTTGCAACATTGGTGTTGCATAAGCCTTGCAACATTGATGTTGCATATCCCTGCATTGCATACCCCCTACCCCCTGCATTGCATATCCCCTCCCTCAGTGTTGCATATCCCCTTTGCAGCATTGAACATTTGCAATTGCATTTCAACATTCCTGCACACTCCCATTTTGTGCCCATACTACTACATAAGCATTACAAGATACACATCTTCACACTTTTCAACGTAAGTATAAATATTCTACAGTGAAAAATAATTCAGTGCCAAGCAAATAAAAAATAAATGCAAAAAAGTTTTCTTTACATATTTTTGACACTCTTTTCCTGGTGCTCATTTCTTGGAAATGAACAAACGTAAAGACATCATTTTACCAACACTTTTGAAGGATATAGTTGGCTACCTGAAAAAAATTTCTTAAAAATTTTCTTTATATTAAAAATTATTTTAAGGGGCCTGTTCATTTTCACCCCAACATACCCTATGTATTTTTTCACCCCAGATGACTCTATTATACAGTACATAATTGTGTGTTGACTGTTGGTTACCCAGGAACAAAGTTTACATTTGGGTTGCTTTGTGAAATTTAGTCAGTTCTTACTTGAACAGTGACTGGTATTTATATTTGTAAAAGTATTTGTATTTCACAAAACTTAAAGTATTTGTATTTAAATACTTTTAAATGTATTTGACCCCATGCCTGGAAAGGATACATGTTTGTTGGCCATTAATTAAAAGTTACTTTAACCACTTTCTGGTTTCACACAATATATCACTGCAACCACATTTACACATTGTATTGCTTTGCTCCATAATCTGTCATCCTCATTTGACTAAATTATAGAGTTCTCATCTCCCCCATGAATTTTGTAAGGTTGTAAGGGTACCATAGTCCAGGGGCGGAGCTAGCTAGGGGCAGGCGGGGCAGTGCCCTGGGGCCTGGGTCATTTCAACAAGTGATTAGAAGTTATTTGAGAGATCAACAAAGCTAGTAAATAAATATAAAAATGATATTTCCTCTGGATTTCCAAGTCAATTACTCTCTTTTCGAATGTGCTTAAAAACAGACATTGAAAAAATGACGACAATACATGAACTATATTCATTTTTAATTAAAGACAACAGTACTTTGTGCTCAAGTTTTCCCGAAGTTGTGACTGCCATAACATTGTTCCTCACAATTCCTGTGACAGTTTCAAGTGCAGAGAGATCGTTTTCAAAACTTAAACTAATAAAGAACTATCTTCGAAATTCTATGAAGGAAAAAAGATTAAGTGGACTCTCAATTATATCAATTGAAAACAAGAAAGCTAGAAATATTAACTTGGAGGATTTAATTAATGAATTTGCTGAAAGAAAGGCAAGAAAAGTCAAGTTCTGATGTTGTCGTAAGTAAACTTTTATTTCACGGTATCCTTTTTAAAGCTCAATATTTTGCATAATGTTTTGCCTTCTATGCCTCCATGCATACAAGTAGTATCATAATTCTTAAATATATGCTAAATAAATAATGCAAAGAAAAGCAATATAAATGTATAATAAAAATTTTGTTTGGGGGCCCATAAATAAGTTTTGCCCTGGGGCCCGTGACACTCTTGCTCCGTTCCTGCTGTAGTCATGGACAATTTTTTACTTTATTTTATGGATTATTACTGTGCTTATTCTTATCTCTTCTCTTTTCTGTTATTTAAACTTTTTTTTTTAACAATTTAGAACTGAAAACAGAGTGAGAACGTAACCTAAAGATGTGATTTGAAGCTAATGAAAATCTAATATTATTTAAGCCATTGAAATTATTGGCAAATTAGCATGTAGAAATTAATGTTTATTCATTATTGTATTAGGATAAATCTTGTTGATAATCTTTTCAGCATTAATCTCTTGGATGTAGAAGGAGAGCTTCCCCAGAGAGATCTTTGTGAATCAGGACCAATTGGAGACTCAGGAAGGGTTACAAATTGGTATGCAGGTATGGATAGAACTATTATTATTATTTGTCAAGGCCTGGAAGCACCACCATACATGGTGTATGAAGCGCCATAGGTTTGAAGTTTGACTATGTGCATGTGAATGGATATGTATACAGGAGGTCCTCATTATCCGAGTATTCATTATCTGAGTCCCTGCATTTATGTGGCCAAATAATTGTAGAATCATATGGATAAATTCCCCACACTTACGAGGTTTCCACAGATAATGTATGTGAAATGCAGAAATGCAATGGAAAACTTTAAATTTCCCTTGGACTTGCTGTCTTGCTCGCTTTCCCCTACCTCCAACACACTCCACCACCACCACCACCAACCCTGATGCTGCGCACACTCAGTCTCTTACTAACCATTGCCAGTGCTGAGCCCATCCACAGTTTTCTGGTGTTTTCATTCTAATTTTGTTGATTTTTTGCGCTATTGTTGCAGCCATGACTTCAAAGTGTACTGCTAGTGGTAAAGCAGCTACTGGCCCTAAAAGAAAGCATACCAGCTATGGGTTGGATGTGAAATTAGATGTCATTAAGTGCAAGAAAAATGGTGAATGAGTGTTAGACATTGCACATGCTCTTAACATCCCTGAAACTATCATTCATACCATACTTAAGAATGGAGCAGTTTAACAAACTTTATTAACATATTTTATAAGGTAAGGTACATAAAAGGGTTTAAAAAGTGTATTTTAAAATGTTTTACCATAATTTTGAGTCATTTATTGTGTTAAGATCCCAATTAAACCTTATTCTCATTATTTCTTATGGGTTTTAGGTCCCTGCTTTAAGTGTATTCACTTAAGTGGTGATTTCTTGGTCCCCCATTATCCTTGGATAATGAGGACCCCCTGTACTTAAGTTTCAACCTTGTCTCCTCTTTGAACATTACTTTCTGTACTTTATATATGGGTTTTCATTCTCACCACATTTCTTTAAGAAATGAGATTTTAATGTTGTTGTTGTTGTTGTTACTAAATAAATTTGGAGGGGCCATACTGGGTTGCACTTGTCTGTTCATCATACTTTTGTGTCTGTGCTATAACTTTTGACTCGCACAGCATAAATTTATGAAAGTTCATACATGTGTGGATCATAACAAGATGTCATGAGTGAGAATGAGGTCCTTCCACAAATATAGGCAGGTCCTGCCAATATTTTTCCCTGGGAGACATTGATGTCATTCTGAGATTATTATTATTATTATTATTATTATTATTATTATTATTATTATTATTATTATTATTATTATTTAATATACTTCTTTGAGGCCTTTTCTGAAGTTTGAAAAATATTTCTTTCAACAAAAGACATCTTTGGAATTATTCTTGAATAAAACAAAAATTACTTTCATTGGTTGGTAATTTTCTGTGTTTAGTTTTTGTGTTCGTATATTTTGCTTGGTTTGTATTTGTTGTTGCATTCTTAAACGAAGGGTATTCATCTTGTACCTAATTAATAGGAGTTACATCCTCCTCCCAGAACAATTCAGTTCATGTACAATATTACTCACTTCATTTTCAAAAAGCTTTTCTTTAATAGAGAATTGTGAAGACATTTTTCTTGGTTTGTGTTAATAGCTTCTGATTTTGATAGATTTATTTTTTAAAAATTGTAATCTCTTTTTATTATATGTTTAAGTTTAGATTCTTCACTTTTCATTCCATCTAAAGTTTCTGACTTATAATAAATTGTTATATGTTCCTTTTCATTGTTATTTTTCTTCTTTCGACAGTGCTGTAATTTATTTAAACATTTCTTGATTATTTCCTCAATTTAAATATAGGGTGTACATAAAGTCAGGATCTATTTTTGTGAAGCACTTGGAAATTATATGGAATTCAATCATAAAATGATAAAGTGGTAACATTTATTAAATAATTAAGAGTAGGATTCGACGTGATGCCCATCAGTATCCCTGCACAGCTCAAATCATTCCGCAGCATTTCTAAACACATTCTGGAGCATTTGCGGGGTTTTGTTATCTGCAGCAGTTCGTATACGTGTACGTAAGTTTTCAAGACTCGTAATCTTCGTCTGATAGATGTGCGATTTGATAAAGCCCCATGCAAAGAAATCTAAAGGGGTTAAATCTGGTGATCTCGCTGGCCAAGGTCTGTTGCTTCCGCGTCTGATCCAGTGATTTGGAAAACGTCCATTTAGATAATCCTGAACAATTTTGGCATAGTGACAAGGAGCACCATCATGTTGATAGACGACGGTACTAACAATCCTATCCCCGTCGTCTATCAACATGATGGTGCTCCTTGTCACTATGCCAAAATTGTTCAGGATTATCTAAATGGACATTTTCCAAATCGCTGGATCGGACGCGGAAGCAACAGACCTTGGCCAGTGAGATCACCAGATTTAACCCCTTTAGATTTCTTTGCATGGGGCTTTATCAAATCGCACGTCTATCAGATGAAGATTACGAGTCTTGAAAACTTACGTACATGTATACGAACTGCTACAGATAACATAACCCCGCAAATGCTCCAGAATGTGTTTAGAAATGCTGCAGAATGATTTGAGCTGTGCAGGGATACTGATGGGCATCACGTCGAATCCTACTCTTAATTATTTAATAAATGTTACCACTTTATCATTTTATGATTGAATTCCATATAATTTCCAAGTGCTTCACAAAAATAGATCCTGACTTTATGTACACCCTGTATATACTGGGGCTAGACATTATTCATTTATGTTTTGTTATTCTTTCTACAATTTTTTGTTTATTGATTTTTTGATCTTTTCTATATGTTTTGGCCATGCTGATTACAGATTTGGCATCAGTTTTGCTTGAAAAACTATAGTTTTTATGATATGGTCAAATTTAGAAATCTTACTTTTTTGCCATTTTTAAGGCATTTTTCTGAGATAGCAAAAGTAATTTCAAGTACAAAATTCAAAATGTCCCCAAAACTGCAGTTTATTAGTAATATTTTTATTGGTTAATGCCCATTATTAAATATTTGTACGCATTTGGTTTCTTATTTTTGTTTATAAAATGTTTTCTTTGTATTTTTCAGATATTTGAATTAGAATTATATGGTGATGGCTACCAAATAGGCCCTGCTGACACTCTGCAGATTCATTTTGTTATGTTTGTGGCCATTATATCAACCCAAAGCAAGTAAAGCACAAAACTGACACAGGAACAAAGTTTTGTACAGCATATCACGCTTACTTTGGCATGCTCATGGGTGATCAAAATAAATCATGGGCACCTCACTTTTGCTGTGGAAGCTGCTGTTCCACATTAGAAGGATGGCTGTGAGGTACCAGAAAAGGCATGCCATTTGCTATTCCTCACATTTGGAGGGAGCAAACCAATCACCATGATGATTGCTATTTCTGCATGAGAGACATTTCACTCTACAAGAGAGGTAAAGGTCAAAAAAATGTCCTATATTCAAATTTCCCATCTTCTATTGCCCCAGTCCCCCATAATGAAGATTTATCCATTCCATGCCCACCCATCATGGAGGAAATAGAAGAAACGCCTTTAATATCCTCTGATGAAGATGAAGATGCTGACTTCAAGGCAAGCTCCAATACATCACCCCACTTCCCCAACCAGAAAGACATAGATGACCTAGTCAGGGATATGAACCTTATGAAAACCAATGCAGAAATTGACGTCCTGCCTTAAAGAGTGGAATCTTTTGGACCCAAGTGTCAAGATCTCTTTCTACAGGAATAGCATTTGAGATGGTGTCCGGACAACTGCCCCCTGGACAACCGCCCCCCAGACAATTGCCCCCCAACAACCGCCCCCCGACAATCGCCCCCCGACAACCGCCCCCCGGATTATTGCCCCCCATAAGTAAATAAAAATTAAATAGAAATTAAATTTACGTTTAAAAAATGGCAAGCTAAAACAATATTTAACAACATTATTGCCAATTCTTGCTTAATTTTGCTTGTAGCCTGAAAAAAATTATATTTAAAAAGTTAGCAATATTTAACAAAATTTTTTCCAATTATTGCTTACTTATTTATAATAAAATTATGAAGTTTAGCTACTTAATTTTATTTAAACAGTTGGCAAGACTTATTGTATTTCATATATACTATGGATTAATTAATTATATTTAAACAGTTGGCAATACTTATTGAAAGGTCATTTTGAAAGTCATAGTTGGTGGTTAGGTTAGGTTAGGTTAGGTTAGGTTAGGTTAGGTTGAAGACTTTGAGAATCGCAAACTAATTAATTTTTTAAGAGGTATCGCCTATAATTTGAATTTTTAGCATTAAAACCTCTTTTCCAAGCAAGTTTTACTTTTTTTTTAGTAAATTTTAATAAATATGAACTCTTTCATAAGTTTGTTTTTTATAAATATTAATAAATTTAATTCCTATTTAATTTTTATTTACTTATGGGGGGCAATAATCCGGGGGGCGATTGTCCTATGGGGGCAGTTGTCTGGGGGGTGGTTGTCGGGGGCAATTGTCCGGGGGGCAGTTGTCCTAGCACCATTTGAGATATACTTCTTTCTACTCCCGTTTTGCATTGACCTCTCTTTGCTACTGCTGTGATGTGAATGGCCTTTTTGCTGAGATAGGAATTGAATACAGTCTTGCTGATTGGCATTTGTTTATTGACAGTTCAACTAGAAGTTTAAAAGGCATCATACTACATAATGGAAACATGATTCCATCTATTCCTTTGGCTCCTTTGGTTAAATTGAAGGAAGAATATGAAAATGTAAAGTAGTTGCTAGACAAAATAAACTACAGTGAACATAGATGGAAGGAATGTATGTGGAGACTTCAAAATGCTAGGATTCCTGCTTGGACTATAGGGTGGTTACACTAAATATTCATGTTTCCTCTGCTTTTGGAACAGCAGAGCAGATGGTGAGCACTTTATCAGAAAGGAATTGCCTGTGAGAAATGAGCTTAATCCAGGCAAACACAAACGAAGCCCTTGTTCCAACAGACAAAATTTTGCTACCCCTACTGCATATTAAGCTTGGTCTTATTAAGCATTTCATCAAAGCTTTGGATGCTGAAAGTGATGCTCTTTATCATATATGTTCATTGTTCAGTGTTTCCCAAACTTTCTGAAGCTAAAATCAAGGGAGACATGTTTGTTGGACCTCAAGTCAGACGCATGTTAGCATCTAAAGAGTTAGAAGGAAAAATGACAGCTCTTGAAAAAAATGCTTGGCAGTCATTTTGGCTTGTAGTCCATGGATTTTTAGGTAACAAGAAGAATGACAACTACAAAGAACTAGTAGAAAATCTTCTCAAATACTTTCAAAGGTTAGGTTGTAGAATGTCCCTGAAGTTACACTATCTGGACTTGCATTTAGAATTCTTCAGACCAAATTTGGGTGACGTAAGTGAAGAACATGGTGAATGTTTTCACCAAGATATCCAAACCATGGAGAGGAGATATCAGGGAAAATGGGACGAAGCTATGATGGTGACTATATCTGGTGTTTAATACAAGATAATCCACAGGACTACAAGAGAAAAAGTTGCTCAAACGTACATTTTTAAACATTACCCATTTAGATTTGTGAGCATATTTGTGTGCATATTATATTTGGGTGCATTATATATATACACATTACATACGCATTATACATACACATTATACATACACATTATACATACACATTATACAGGGTGTTTATAAAGTCCCTATCTATTTCAGTGAAAATGTAGCAAAAAGGGTAAAATTCAATAACAAAATAATAGAAGGCATACATTTAATGAATACTTAAGCATATGATTCTACATGAGCACCATCAGTATCTCTACAGAGTTCGAATCTGTCAGCAGCATTGCAGAACACATTTTCGAGCATGACAGGGGTTATTTTTTTAACTGCTGTTATGATACAAGCATGTAAATGTCCCAGCTTCATTCAGATGGCATTTTAACCACTGTCGTCTTTCAACAAGATGGGGCACCTTGTCATTATGCAAACATTGTTCAAGAGTACCTAAATGAATGATTTCCAAATTGGTGGATCGGATGTGGAGGCAACAGGCCCTGGGTGGCTCAATCTCCTGACCTAATGCCCTTGGATTTCTTTGCATGGGGCTTTATCAAATCAAACATGTATCAAATGAGGGTTACTGATCTGCAAGATTTACGTGCTTATATTGTAACAGCAGTTACAAAAATAACCCCTGTCATGCTCCAAAATGTGTTCCGCAATGCTGCTGACAGATTCAAACTCTGTAGAGATACTGATGGTGCTTATGTAGAATCATATGTTTAAGTATTCATTAAATGTATGACTTCTATTATATTGTCAAATTTTACCCTTTTTGCTACATTTTCACTGAAATAGATAGGGACTTTATAAACACGCTGTATATTTTAAATATGAAATATATTTATTTTCCTTTCCTTTTCTTCATTGTAATTTTGCTCTCTGATAAGCCACTAGGTACAAAAAATAGATTATGGTTTTCAGAAGAAACTAGAGTTTTCACGAGAAAACTAATGCAATTTTTTAATTCAGCGCACCTAAAAACATAAAGAAACGCCAAAAAAATAAGATAAACACAAATTTTCCAAAATTTTGTTACATAACATTATCATTGTTTACGAGGTAATGGAATGTATGAACCAAAGCTTGCGTAAACACCTTTATCTGTTGACTTTACATTTAGTATACACTTTTTTACTGATCCATCTTAGTGATTGAAATTTAACATAAAAATTTTTTTAATTAGTTCTTTTGCAACCTGTGGTTTGGATCCCGCGTAAAGTAACTAACCCCATTATTACATTTTACCCCTTGGTCATACCGCAAGTTTTAATCAGGCTGGGAAGATTATGATTGGGATTAGTTGCCCTGGGCTAGTGATCTCCAAAATGTAGTTGCCTGGACATTTATTTCAATTGCCCTGATTATATTTTATGGAAATTTACTAGGCCCAATTTTTTTTTTTTTGGGTGCCTGGTTCTGAGTGTCTGGGCATATGCCAACTCTGTAATGAAATTTGATGCAAGTTTTAAGGTATTGTGTAGTGATTTTTAAAATGCTTTACTTCTACTCTTCGCTTTCTTTTCATTATTGCTCTTTCTTACTATCATCACTCATTTTACTGCTCCATACTCTTATATGGATGCGGGTAGACCACTAGCCGCGGCTACCATAAAAATTTTGACAATGCAAAGGACTGGGGATAAATTACGCACTATTATTACTATTTACTGATTTTTATTTATGGCAAAACAATTTGAACAAATGGGGTAGAGTGAGTGTGGACCCATCATTAACATTTTATTGTGGAGAGAGAGAACATTAAATATTGTAGAATTATACTACGTATTAATAACAAATGCCTAATGAGGATGCCTGGCCAAAGACTGATTTGGGGCATTTCAGCCTCCAGCCTGGGCCCATTCCGGGTGTTGCCAACTAGCATTTTATGTTCTTAATTTTATACCAAACATTATCAAATTTTTATGTACGTACAAAACCTCATTAACTTTCTTATTAAACATTATCATCATCTTTATTAAATTCTTATTAGTCATTATTATCTTTATTAAGAAAATAATACACGATTGTTTTTATTATGATTTCAGGTATTATGGTACATATCCTAGTAATGTTTATACAATACTTGGTATCAATATACACTCAACCCTCCATTTATGTGGGGGTTATGTTCCTGAAAACCCCCATGCAAATGGAGACTAAATCCTTATGGAAAAAAATACATTGACTCCCAAGACCTTCTGAACCCCTCCCCATGACCAACTATTTTCACTTGTATGTCACTAAAACACAGAAACGCAAAATACATCATACACCAGCCTTATAACATACATTTCTAATATATTAACTGCACATAATAATATTACTGCCTCGCACCATCATCTATTGTGTAAACAAAAGTTTCATCTGCAAGGCACCAATCACTGATCTCCACTCCCTAGTCCGCAAATGTATGAAGAATATTTACAGTATTAATATTATTACTGCAGTATCAAGAAAAGATTTAACTTACTAATTGAGGTGGGTTGATGGTGGAGTTGCTGTGGATGTTGTTTACTGGTGGGAGTGTGGTGAAAATGGGGAAACTGGTGTAGAAACTGGTAGTAGATCATCAGGATCTGAATCACTGTCATCTAGTAGTGGAGGTAAACTGACATCAAGAGAGGTTGGAGTAGGGTCATGAGATGGAGGTGGAATCTTTGTGAAAAACTTTGATATTGTAGGCTGCTTAAGTTTGTTTTTCTTTATAAAGTTGCTTGTAGATGGCCTGTCCAGTCATCATAATCCTCTGAAATTCCAAAGCTCTCTCTAGGTTTTGGTCTGAATCCATAACTAGATGGGAGGCATGGTTTACAGCAGACATAATCTCTGCCAACTTTTTCAAGCTTAATTCTTTGGCTCCACAGTAGGCTCTTCTTCTTCTTCTGGTTCCTAGTCTACTTGCTGCTCCTGTGAGATCTCGATTAAATCCTCTACAGATAACTTCTTCATGTGACTGAATAACTTCACGAACGTCACTCTCCTCCATGTCAGCAAACCCTTCACCTCCAAGACTGCCAGTGGACCACTGCCCCCTCAGGCTTAAAGTCCAGCAGGCTTGCCCATTGACTTTTACCTCCAGGTTGTTCAATGTCTTGTTATTTAATAAGGTGTGAATAGCATCATTTGCCACATTCCTACTACTAAACCCTCACTCCACTATGGCTGGGCTCAAAGAAATTGCTACCATTATCTCTAGTACAGGTAGGATGTGTTTCAGATCATGTGGAGGGAGCAGCATCAAGTCTGAACACACCCTTCACTGATGATATCTGCAGGTTGTTCACATGCAACTTGAATTCATTCCCTTGGTGCTGCCTCCACTTCATCCTCTGTCAGCAGTGGAGTGAAGTGCTCAGCCAATCCTGTATCTTGTATTTCACCCTTTCTTACTTTGTCTCTCATTTTGTATCACTACAGTATTTCTCAGTCTGTTCTTTCAAACATTCTTTAGGTTTTGAAAAATCTGCTTTTTATCAGGGCAACTGCCGGGAACACAGACATGAAAATATAGTTGCCCGGCAATGCATCCGGCAAGTCCTGGCTGCTGGGCTATATAAATCTTCCCAGTCTGGTCTTAATCCAGATCTTGAAGATCAGCAGCAGTATCCCCACTTTCAATTCCATGTTTTGGTGTTGTGATTAGCATTGCTGACTACAAATCCACCTGCCCCAGGTTTGATTCCCAGTGAGAGCAGGCAGCACTTGGCTCGCCTAGCTGTTCATTTTTCCATACAAAAAAATTGGTTGATAGATCAGTGGTACTGTGGATAGCCTAGTGGTAACTCATGAGACTGAGTTCGGGCGAGGACTTTGTGATTCCTGACTTCCTTGATGGGTTGTGGTTTGGATTTGATGTTAAACTGTAGGTTCAAGCTTGACCTTCGTCAGAAGGAACAATTTGGGTGGAAGCAAACAAAAGTTAGCAGGTAATATCTGGAACTCTTAATTCTCCACATGGAGAGGGGTGGGTGTTAACTCCAACTGAAAGTTACCCGAGCCCAAGTAATCATAGAGGAGTTGGCTGGCCAACTCCTTCCTACCCGAGAAAGCAGTGAGAGTCAAATTCCAGACCTTTTGCAACCCAAATCTAAACTGAATTTGTTTTCCATTCGTTTTTCTCCTTTATAATTTTATTAGGTTACTAATGAGAATAAAAGTCAGGATGTATAATTTCCAATCATTTGATTACTGCCTTTAATGTTGCCTCATAAGTTCAACAGACATTTATAAATTTAAGAGACTTGGCAGTCTTGTAAGTGTTTTCCTGCTCATTCTTTTCAAATGAGAGAAGAGTTAAATTTTAGGAACCACTTATATGCGAAAAGATTTGTAGACTTAAAATTTTACCTACCAAGTTAACTAATGAGCTGGAAGTTTAGATGCTCAAGTAGAACTCCTATGACAGGCAGTGCAATATAATATTTCAGAGACTACAGTACAGAGGAATTAAATGCGCGCTAATAATAATCAAAATAAAAACTACAAGATGAATGTAACTTGGGAGAAATTATATTCTAAAATCAGTACTCTTCAGCTATGGATGGATGTACAGTATTCAATTTGTATCAAGTTAAGAATCCCAGAGCCTCGGTGGAATAGTACTGAAGATTACTCTTTAACATCGGGAAGTCTATTTGTTGGAACCACTTTGTTCTAGTTTACGCCAATTTGCATTTGCACCATATCAATCAATCAATCTTAATGATAAACTTACTTGCTGTGTTTTTTTTCTTTTATTGTGAGGCTATAGTTCTATAATAGTAAGTTCCAAAGTAGTTTTGACTGATTCGCATAAGCCTTAATTTAATTCTTGAAAAATGATAAATACAGGTGAACCAAAAAAATCTCTCTAAATAAATGTAAAAAATAGGAATCTAGACACAAATGCAATAGGTACATAAAAATAGGAGTTTATTAACCTTAATTAAACATGTTGAGTGTAATTGCCATTCTTTTCTAACATAATATTCAACCTTGCACAAATGTTTGACATAATTTTTGGAAATGATGCAGCTGGGATGTTGTTGATTACCTCATGGACTTTGGTCTTTAGGTCTTCAAGTGTCTTAGGAGCTCGGTAGAATATATCTTGGCTTTTATGTAACTCCATAAGAAAAAGTTGGGGTTGTGAGGTCAGGTGAGTATGGGAGCCATTCCGCTGGCTCATGAAGGAAGATTAGTCACCTGGAAAAATGTTTCATCAAAATATTGCGAGTTTCACAAGTAGTGTGTGGTGGTGCTCCATTCTGCTGAAACCCCTGTGAATCTGGGGTAATGCAATTATTTCTTTTATGGGACAAACTAATTAGTTGTGGTAAGTAAAAATGTTGTAGAAATTAGGACAAGTTGTTGCCTTAAGTATGAAATGGTGAAAACACATTTAATATACACTATTTATTAGTTATTAATTAATGAAAGATTGGAAATGTATAGATATATACAAAATAAAAACTCCACTAATAAAATATACATTCATTATAAAATAACAGGCAACTAAAAATAGGAACATTTTTGGGGGATACCCTATATATACACTGTATATTCTCAATTTGAAAATTTGGATGTTTAGTAGGAGGAGAGAGAGATTACGTGTCTTTACAGCTTCCTTGGTCCAAGAGAATGAAACTAATGAAGCAAGTTTAGTATGAGGTATATAACAGTATGTAAGCTTTCTTTGTTGAACAGGTGCATTCATGGATGGAGTGATACCTGATGGTGGACCAGATAAACTTGTGACTCTAGCATGTCAGACTAAAGAACTTTATAAGCGGGAAACTGTTAGGGATTATACGCGTCTTAGGCATCGTTTACTCAAATATGCATCCACAGTCCGTATGGTGAGAATTTCAATTTCATTTGATTCTTTTAACATTCTTCCCTCATACAAAGTTAATAGAAGATAGTAACTTTATCTTTTGCTTTGGTAGGATGTTGAGAAGCAGAACATGGTTAAATTTAGGTGTTAACCTGGCACAAAAAATACTCTTAATGAAGTCATGAATGAAAATTATCTTTTCATTGTGTCATTTCACCTAAGTGTGAAATGTTTAAATTAACCAAACTTAGCAAAGATGGTCCTTTTTAAGGTCATGAAAAAAGAAAATTATCCTGAAAACATTATACTGGAAGAAAATACTCCCAAATCTTGTTTAAGAGACATTGTTTTTAATGTGAGAATTCAGAGGCCATACCACAAGAAGTCTTATCAGAAGAAAGGAGTAAAGTAAGTTTTGTTCGTGTTTTCAGTATAAGCCCTCCCCCCACCTTTTTTAAAGAAGCATAACTTTAAGGATACAGCTTTATGCTGTATGTACTAGCTCATAATTCATTATCATACAAATGGATATTCTCATTCTAGTCTGATAGTCTGGTTGGCAGTGGTTCTTATTTGTGTTCCTTCTCTATTTCAACCTATAGTCAGTGGAGCTGAAGTGTAGGGTGTGATCAGTGGGAGTGGATTTATTAGAATAAGTGGATTCATCACACTTTGATTAAGATGATCAGGAGTCCGCTTTCGCTTGTTAGTGGTACTTGAGATCTGTTTCTTTTACTAATACAAGGGTTTAAGCATCGTAACATTAAGACCTTTATATTGTTTTATGGACACCTTGTACAATTTTTTAGTGGCAGTGTAGTCAACGCATTTCATATAATGGATGGGTTTTAGATGTTGAAAGCTTGAATGGGAAAGACCTTAAATGAGGATATCCCAAAATTTATGCTTGTCTAAAGGCATTATCGCAATAAAAAATTTGGTAAACACCTGTAAAAGAAGTCTGATCATGCAGCACCTTTGCAAAGAGAATTAAATTATTTTTAAAAGTGTTTTAAGAGTTATAGAAGTTACCTTAGATGTCTTGAATTTCTAGACCTACAGTACAGGGCTATTCAAAATGATTCATCCGATTTCAACTGAGAATACTTCCGTACCTATCAACCATGCATCAACTGGGCATACACCACATGAAAGAGAAAATCTCTGAGTTTTACAAGATCACTGCGAGAGGGCTCCAAAGTCACGCCGTGGCCTAGCCTAGCAACAAACAGTCAGTGTGAAAATGGCGTCCGCACAGCAGAAGGCGTTTTGTGTGTTGCAGTTTTCGAACTGTAAATCGACCCCTAGGTCGCCGGATCTTACACCGTGCGACTTCTTCCTTTGGGGGTACGTTAAGGATACTGTGTACGTGCCACCGTTGCCCACATCTTTGGATGAGCTCCGAACTCGCATTGTTACTGCCGTAGAGTCAGTGACAACTGACATGCTGGAGCGAGTATGGGAGGAATTCTACTATCGTGTCGACGTTGCTCGTGTAACTAGGGGAAGTCACATAGAGCATTTATGAGGTGAGAGACAAAATTTGGACAGTTTTTCTTTTGGTTGATGTATCACAAATCACACTGTATTTGTAACATTAAAAAATATTCTCATTTGAAATCAGGTGAATCAATTTGAATAGCCCTGTATATCTTTGAAGTTTCCATCACCCTCTTGGATGTATAAGTGGACATTTCGACGTATGCTTTGCACTCTCACGCTTTAGAGTCTCCTATTATGCTCCTGATGAAGTTGGCTGTATTGGTCTTACGCCTACTGAAATCTTTCGAGCTTTTGTGTACTCTCCCTCTGAGGTATTTCCAAGGAAAGAAATCATTTGGTGATAAGTCTTGGGATCGAGGAGGACAGAGATCGTTGGTGATTAGTAGCATGCAGACATGGGGGTCAATTACTGGGTTTCTATTACTATTACTTTTGGTTTCTTCTATTATTATTACTTTAATTTTCATCTATTACTATTACTTGGTCATCTGTTACTATTACTTGGTCATCTATTAATATTACTTTTGTATGTGGGGTACTTCACTCATTTGAAAAGGATCTTTGTCTATTTAAATGCAATTAGAAGCAGTGTGTTAACAAATATTTGTTTCAATCAAATCATTACAATTTCAGAGACTGTAGGTCTTGATAAATTTTACTTCATTGAAAGAAAAATTTGCCACAATATTAGTTCACATACATGTTTAGTTTAGTTTAGTTTAGAGTAGATTTAGTTCATTTTTCAGTTCTTTGTTCACACAATATGTCCATTGCCACTGTAATAGAAAAGTAATAGACTATTATCTATTACTTTGCCTTCTATTACTATTACAGCCAAAAAATTATAATCTATTACTATTACTTGAAAAATCCTGTAATAGTCTATTACTATTACCCCATGTATGGTAGCATGCAACATTTCCATTGTTGTTGGTGCTTTGTTGGCCATGGTATTGTCTTGCTGAAACTGAGCGTCCCTTCCGGCACCTTTCAGGTGAGCTACAAACTGCTAGAATAGTCTTTGTTAGACTTTGTACCACTCAGCAGTTATTGTCTTGATAGAGAAAAATTTCTAGTTATTTTTATTATTTTAAAAAGAAAGAAAGAATTTGAAACCGCTAGACAAGGTCTTGGGCTTAACCAGTTGCTATAGACTTGATATGCAAGAAGTTATATAACGACTTTTCTTTTAAAATTTAAGCGTATGAAACTTTTGGGATACCATGTAGAATTAGACTAACTTAATCATGGTACATTTTGCCATTTCGATCGTTACAAAATTTGGGTAAACTACTCAATCTTACCATTAACCATACTATCTTGGAGAATGGATAACACAAATGGAGAGTGTTAAGCTTAGTTAAAGTTAGTTATTATTAATGAAAAAACTAATAATTACTGAAATGATTTCTCTACTTTTAAATTAGAAGCTTCTTGATTTGAAATTGGTTGTGGTTTCTTGACTACAGAACAGTGCAAAATAGGCGTGTGCTTGCTCATTTCAAAAAATTTGTTGTATTGTTATTTTTCACTTTCATGACCCCGTTGCATTGGCAGGGTATTTCTATGCTAATTAAATGCATCATTTTTTTTTGTTATGAAAAAGCTATGCCAGTGAAAAACTCTCGCCTGTTCCCAGCTGCCTTTCAGTTCTAAAGCTCAGACCATCGTGGCGTAATACAATATTTTTGTATCATCATTGATCGTTAAAATATTAATTTCATGTTATCTTTCCTCAAATCAGATCCTAAATTATTTTTAATGAAACGGGTGAAATTTACATTACTAGTACTGGTGAATACTTGGTGATAAACTTCCATGTGTCAGTATGAAGTATTCAAAAATGTGTGTGCATTATCTTTATACACATTATCTAATGGAAAGTTTTTAACAGCCGGTATCCAAACACAGTCAAGAAATGTACTTACTCGGTTCTCAGAAACTAAGAGAGCTCAGGGACGCAATCATATGTATAAATGACGTTTATGTGCATGAAGATATGTCGGAAAATACAGACCTGACTCGCTACTCTTCGTTACCCTCATCTCAGGTGAGGTGAAATATTTTTTTCTTTTAAAATTCGGAAATATTTTATAATACTTCACATTTTGTTCCAATTTACCCAAATAGAAATGAGTTGGACAGCGTGAATTTGGTATTGAAGATGGTAACCGAGTGGAATCAAAGTCTTTTCATCTCATCAATTTCCTGCCTCTTACTGACTGTCTTCAATATATATACATATAATACTGTATATTAGGGCATTCCGAAAACACGAAGTTCGAAATCCAGCAACTCACATATGCTAAACTGGATCCATTTGTACTAAAAAGAAACCACACAAAAAATGGTCTTGATAGTCTCATTCCTTCCACTCCCCCAAGCCCCTTGTAGGTTTGGGTCAACTTGTAGAGCATTGAAACAGCGAGTGTATTGACACGAGCACACAACTAGCACTACTCGTCCACACACACACACACACACACACACACACACACACACACACACACACACACACACACACACACACACTTTCCGTTCATCAACCCATCCCCACTAGGTGGGCATCTGCTGCCTGCCTACAAACTGTGTTATCAGTCTGACGTGTCGTACCACTACTAATGAGTCTTATTTGTTTCACAGATGGCAACAACACGCAAGCAAGTGAGTTTGTGGCTTCTCGGGCACCTCGGGGAGGAGGATTTCTCTCCCATGAGACAGCTTCCCACCATGGGTGAAGTTGGAAAGCGTCTGTTTTTCATCCAACGAGTCACGAAGCAAAGCCTTCCAAGAGCATGTAGTGATGTGGCCGAAGTACTCATGGAGGTGTGGACAAAAGTATCGTTGAAGACATCCCACAAGCCATACATTGTTGCCAAGCTCAAAAAGCTTCATGAGAGGTACGTGAAGTTGTCTAATCACAAGGATCGACGAACGGAAACACAGCGAGCTCATGAACAACAGTTCTTGTTGGACATGGAGACCTTGTTTGATGTTGCTCACTCTGAAGCTGGATCTTCGAAGACAAATAAAGAGGACTGCGACTTCCTTAAAGACCAACGGACAATGAAAAAGATGGTCATTGGCCCAGAAGACGTTGCATTTGCCAAAGCATCCAAGGCCAAGGCAATGAAGCAGGAGAACGAGGAGCGACGACGGCACAAGTCTAAGGAGGAAATGAAACGAATACGGGAGCCGGAGCATGCAGAGGCAGATGCAGAATTGACTGGCAGCTCGTCCAGCTCCACCGAGTCTTCGGGAGAGGAATTCACTCAGGTCAGCCACCGCCTCCGCCAATGTGGCTCTCAGCCAAAAGCCATGATGATGGACCCTCGCCGGGTTATCGATGACCCCCAGTTCGTCGCGGCCCTTGACCGGACAAATACAAGCGTGCAAAAAGCCATACACATCGTCGCTCCTGCCCTGTCAGCAGCTGGGGTGAATGTGCGAGAATTGACGCTCTCAGCGACCTCCATTCACGGTGCCAGAACCAAACATGACACAGAATTGCCGAGGACATTAAGACCAACTTTGACCCCCAGATTATAGGCCATGACTCCAGATTCCTGGGATCTTGGGAGCATTGCTCCAGTAAATTTGACCATGAGAAAAAGTAAATTTGGGTTTGGGTTTTGTTCATCCGCTGGACGTTATGCAATTTTTTTGCGTATACGTTCTTGTACAAACCAATTTTTTTAAATTACAAATTTAGTTATTTTAAGTTTAGTTGGTAATTCCATATTTAACAATTATTTTTATTTTTTGTTAAGCTTCAATGTTTTGATAATTAAAATTTTATTAAAACGTATATTTTTTTAATATAAAATTATCAGGATTGGACTATGTTCCATTGATCTCAGCCAGGTTTGATAAATTGGCCAGATAATTACTTGTGTGGTTTTAAGTAATCCACCATGACTCTAGAATTGAAAAGTTTAGTTAAGTTTAAACTTACTTTTACTTACTTTAACTTACCTACTTTTACTTACTCTTCCTTACTTTTACTAAGTTTAAAGCACTTACTTTTACTTACTTTCATTGTACTATATTTACTTACTTTTACTCACTTTTACCATACTATATTTACTAACTTTTACTTATTTTGTATTTTTTCAGGTAGTCAATAATCAATAATGGATCCTAATATTGATGAAGTTGGAGAGAAAAGTGAGGGTGTTAAAAGGGGTTACTTTTGTGGTCAATGCAAGAACAAATATTCAAAGAAGCAAAACTGGGAGGAACATTTTAATTCCAAAAAAAATATTTGTTACAATACAAGATGTCCCAGAGTTTGGGCCCACAGCTTAGATATTGCAGTAAAGAAATACCAGGAAGAAGTGCAGCAAAGAGATACGGCAAAGCAGTCATTTAGTTTGTTCACAAAATGTGCTAGTGCTAGACCTCAGAAAAATGAACCAACTTCATCAACTGCTAATCTAGAAAATGAAACTTTTTCACTAGATGTTTCACAGACTGAAGAAAGTGCTTCTCCTCCACCTAAGAAACAAAAGGTAAGTGAGGAATCTGCGCATCAGACTAACAAAACTGCTTTAGAGGAATTTGAAAATTCCCAAATCCAGAAGACATTGAATGCAATTTTGTGCCTAACAAAAGAAACTCACCAAGCTGTTGTGGTTAATAAAGAGAAGAGTCAAAATATGCCTTCAAGTTCAAGTGTTGCATCCAAATCTAATAAAGCAAAAAGCAACAGGCACTAGATCTGCTGTAATGATCACACAGAAAGCCATTGATCAGTGGCCAAGCATACATGGCGGTAAATTCACAACAAATGCCTACATGCAAGGTCTAACATCGTCCACTGTTGCTGCTGCAATGAATAAATAAACTTAAGGTGAGTTATAAACTGTACATTATTGTATTATTATGTTTAGCTAAAACAATTTGTAATTGATGCAAAAAACTTCACTTTTTTTACGTGAAGGTCAAAATATGAGAATAAAAACCCACTCTAATAGACAGAGTTTATTTCCACGACAGTTTCGACGCCCACTGGCATCCTCCTCGGGTGGATACAGAAACACAAATGAAACAAAACAAGAGGGAAAAACAGTTCAGGGATCGACCGTTAAGAAATTCGCACCTAGGTTGGATTCCATTCTCTCGAGACAGGAGGGGCATTTTCATTAAGTACATTCGCACAAATTTTAAAACTATCTTCCTGTTCTAAACATACATTTGTGCGAATGTACTTAATGAAAATGCCCCTCCTGTCTCGAGAGAATGGAATCCAACCTAGGTGCGAATTTCTTAACGGTCGATCCCTGAACTGTTTTTCCCTCTTGTTTTGTTTCATTTGTGTTTCTGTATCCACCCGAGGAGGATGCCAGTGGGCGTCGAAACTGTCGTGGAAATAAACTCTGTCTATTAGAGTGGGTTTTTATTCTCATAATTTGTAATTGGTATGTCGTCAATTCAAGAGTTTACTATCATTAACCTATCTAGTGGTGTAAGGGGAAAAAAAGTAAATTCAGAGCTGTGCTCCAGTAAATTTTTTCAAATCTGGTCATGTTATAGGCCGGGCTGAAACTATAATTTTTGTTTGATTTTAATTTATCAGAGTGACTAACAGTTGGCTTTTGATATAAAAATAAGATTCCTGAAAAAAATAATTGGTGGCCACCAACGTGTGTCTGGCCACCCCCGTTTTTGTAAAAACATCTAATGCCGCACTAGCAAAATCAGGAAAATGGCAATATCTCTTCTTCTGAACATGCTAGAGAGATGGTTTGCATACCGAAAGATGCAGAATTTGATTTAGAACAAATTATTAAGAGTGGTATTTTTTCATAAAACCTTTAGTTTTTGAGTTATTTTAGAAAAACTAATTTTTTGGGCCCATAGACCCCCTTTCAACTGAATGTCAACACAATAAAACATTCTCAAGCTGCAAATTGACATGTATTAGTGGTTTTCAATCAGCAATCAAAATCAGCCATTTTAAATTCATTGAAAATGCTTTTTGACATTCCAAAATGCCAAACATTAAATTATACAATTAACAAATTGTCATTTTGTCATATTTTAGCATGATAAATAATAATCTAGAACTTAAAATATTTTTTTAGACACAAAATCTTTCATTAATTTACGTGATCTAATTTTGTTTCTAATAAGACCATCTCTATGCTCATGACCTACAACAGCCAAGGATGCTTCAGTGACAAGCTTGATGTGCCTTTCAACATTCTGACTGTGGCACTCGTGATCCAGTTTCAATGCGGTATTAATGATATCACGCAGTTCATCATTACTGAATTCTTTTAATACAGGTGGAACAGTTTCCCATTGGGACATAGCAGACAGCTTGTGGTATGCAGAAGCTTTGAAATTGATGATTGGCTTTCTAAAGACCCTAACATTCTCATCTATAGCAGGATATTCATCAGTACCACCTTCATGATCCTCTTCATTCTCATCATCACTTTCAATTACTCCACCTGCAAAATCATTGCTACTACCAGATTCATCATCAAAATCCTCTAAAACTCCCCTCAGACACAGAACTTTATTGACAGCACACCTCCTCACCTCTTCATCTTCATCAGCCAGTATTCCAACTAAAATATTTTCACCATGAGCAAAATAGCTGTTATTGTTTAATACGTCATAACAAATTTCTCTAATTTTCCTGTCAGGGAATTTATTTACTCTTTGGATCATATTGAATAGGTTTCTTGACCCATCACTTAGCCTCTTATTAGCCTTGATATTGAACCAACTGTGAAAGTATACTTTGATGATGAATTCTACTATGATTTTGAGGTTCTTACTGGGTCTTTTTTGTGAAACATAAAAGCGAAGAATTCTACAGGCTAAGGTGAGCCATCGAGAGTGATTTAGCAGGCCAACTTCTAAGAGTGCAAGGTCTTCATCCACTTCACCAGTAATAATTGCCCAGCAGATGCAGTATCCATAGTATTGGTCTGTTGATAAATTATTGACCACCTCATTTGGTAGAAGCACAAATGCAGTATAAGGTATAGATTTGAAGTCCACAACATTCCATTCTGACACATCCCCATTGAGCTGAGAACCAATAGGGCCAGAAAATTTGTCTGGACTTTTTGTTGTCCCATCTAAAGTTATGAAGATGTGTCTAAGTGGCAATTCATTTAGATGCAGAAGACAAATATCCCGCTGAAGAGGTTGCCCTAAAAACATTTCCAAATATCTGATTGACCCATGCATATGTTCGGTGGCCGGTATATTCCCCCACGGTATATTCCACCATGGTAAATTCCACCAATGGTAAATTCCACCAAAGTAAATTCCACCAGGTAAATTCCACCAATGGTAAATTCCACCAGGTAAATTCCACCCCAAATTATTTAAAATAAAATATGATTTAAATAAGTAAAATGTAAATATTTTATTCATATGGGTACAAATAGAAGAATACAACGAATATTACAATAATTTATGGTGCTCTTCCAATATGTGCTCTACCGCGAAATTTACATTCCAATACGTGATCTACCTTAGATTATTCGGATTAGCAGCAGGTACGTTAGTTAGCCTTATAAGGCTAACTAACAAAAATATCACGACTTAACCTAACCAATCATCAAGGGCGTATAGTTGACCTAACGATTGGTTAGGTTAAGTCATGATATTTTCGTTAGTGCTAATCCGAATAATCTAAGGTAATATTTACATTTTACTTATTTAAATCACATTTAAGTAATGTAAGTAAAATGTAAATATTACCTTAGATTATTCGGATTAGCACTAACGAAAATATCATGACTTAACCTAACCAATCGTTAGGTCAACTATACGCCCTTGACGATTGGTTAGGTTAAGTCGTGATATTTTCGTTAGTTAGCCTTATAAGGCTAACTAATGTACCTGCTGCTAATCCGAATAATCTAAGGTAGATCACGTATTAGAATGTAAATTTCGCGGTAGAGCACATATTGGAAGAGCACCATAAATTATTGTAATATTCGTTGTATTCTTCTATTTGTACCCATATGAATAAAATATTTACATTTTACTTATTTAAATCATATTTTATTTTAAATAATTTGGGGTGGAATTTACCTGGTGGAATTTACCATTGGTGGAATTTACCTGGTGGAATTTACCATTGGTGGAATTTACCTGGTGGGATTTACCATGGTGGAATTTTCCGCGGTGGAATTTACCTAGAACCATATGTCCTGTGTTAGTATTTGTCCCATCTGCTTTAACTAAGTTTAATTTGGCCTCAAGTTCTGTCCCTTTAATGATCTTATAAATGCCATGAGCAATGTCAATGCCTTTGCCACTCTCCGGGGTAAAATGGTCGAGGTAGAAATTATCTGAAAATAAATGTAATTAATTTTACAATTAAATAAAAATGAAAAAGGAAGGAATAAAGTTAACTGGACAGTTGTCACTTAAAAAGAAAAATTTTTAAGTAATTGAAATATTACTTTATAGTACAGTAATATAACAGCATAATGCCTATAACTGTATGACAATCATTTCCATTTACCTGGCTCTCCAGTAATGACATAATGTTCCTCTAGGATTGTGGATGTATAATACTTTTCATTTACTTTGTTAACAGCAAGTGTAGCATCCTTTTTACCACCAAAGCCAATGCCAGTCACTTTTTCAAATATCACTTCTTCTTCCTTCTTCCTTTCAGCTCTCAATTTAGCTCTCTCCCTTCTCAACTTGTTTCTGAAAAGTATTTCAAAAATATTGGCCATGCATTACTGCATTAGCATTATACAAATATACAAAATGCAAATGTCAGTGTCCTGTTTGAAACTAATTAATATAAATACAAAATAGAAATTTTGACGCTAATTAAAATATTAGTAAATCTGGTGATTTAGAACTTATAGCAGAAGCTAAGAAATGTAATATCTAGACTGTAGAGTGATTAAAAACATACTTATCAATAACATTTTGTATGTTATCTGGGGTGATTACTCCAAAGTCCACCAATGTAGCAGAACCAATAGCTGCTCCTGCTCTATCACTTACTTGATATCTGTTAGGATATTTAAAGTAGATTTACATATCTATTGTCAATGAATAATTTATTGGTAATCTTAATCTCTTAGTCACAATGATTTCACTTTAAGCTGTATTAAAAGATTTATCTTTCAGTACTATACCTGTCACATGCTTCAGCTAATGAGCATAATCTAGTTCTGTTCTGTAATGTTGAGACTTCTGGAACATAGTCTGCATCAAATGAATCATTACAACTGTCGCTATCTGTCAACTCAGGAATGTCCATAGGTTCAGGAGGATGAGGAGGAGGAACTGATTCTTTTGCTTTTTGAGATTGAATAACCTGTGATTTGAATTTTGAGTCAGTGGCTGTTTCTGGGACTTCTTTCAGGGTACAGTAACCATGCCTAGTTGTTTTCTGGTCCTGCAAAGTGATTATATTTCATTACACTATAATGTATCTTTTATCTATGGGTCTCTATATGTAAATTGAAATTCTTACAAAAATGAGAAAATACTAAAATATTACTTATCATTAACATCATTAATAGTGTATTATTGATATTACTAACTTATTAAATGCACTTTAAAAATTGTAGCAAATTATTAATAGTTGATAATATTTAATTGATAATTAATTAATATTAAATAATTTACAACTTGAAATTCAATCAACAGACCTACCTCATAAAACTGGTAATCAGATTCAGTCATTTTTAGTAAGTGCTTTTTCTCTGTATCTGCCAACAGTTTGTGATCATGTTGATATATGTCAAATAAAACGTTTACAGTTTTCAGAAAATCATCCAGATCTTGATGATATTTAGGTCCCCTTTTCTTTTTGTCATACTTCAGAAGGCGGTTGAATTCCTTTATTTGGGTTTTCAGTCGGCTCTGTATGGCATTTACTGATATTGGATAAACATTATATGTGACCCACAATTTATGCAATTCCTCAGAAGTAGCTCTCAGTACAGCATCTGTTTTATAGTCTCCGAAACACAAACACCTTTCAATAACTTGCTTCAACATAGGCAATTTCCCTAAAGGAAACTGTTCTGCTGGCATAAAACGTACATCACCAAGTACTTTAGCAACTGTTTTCCTTGTAGAAGTCATACTTTATATTGCAAATGTTGAATTCAATGACAAATTGCAGTTGGAAACTTATAACAAAGGCACCTGAAAAAAAAACAAGTTTTCAATTTATTACGTTTAAAAAAGTTCATGAAGCAGCCCCACCCTCTATTCTTTAATCGAGCATAATGGATGCAAGATAACAAGGAAACGTCATATCATGTGATCACTATGTCCATGTCAACATCCTTTTAGGGCAATGTTAGTAATCAAAAAGCCAAATCATGCTTATTTTAGAATTTCTTTTGTCACTAAGGTCCGTCGAAAGGGGGTCTATGGGCCCCAAAAATTAGTTTTTCTAAAATAACTCAAAAACTAAAGTTTTATGAAAAAATACCACTCTTAATAATCTGTTCTAAAACATTTTCTGCATCTTTTGGTATGCAAACCATCTCTCTAGCATGTTCAGAAGAAGAGATATTGCCATTTTCCTGATTTTGCTAGTGTGGCATTAGATGTTTTTACAAAAACGGGGGTGGCCGGACACACGTTGGTGGCCACCAATTATTTTTTTCAGGAATCTTATTTTTATATCAAAAGCCAACTGTTAATGACTCTGATTAATTCTATCTTGAGTTTCAGCCCAGCCTACCTGGCTATTCCAAAAATTGCATCAGGAACCGGAAGAGCAATGGGAGATGCCATACTCACCGTGCTGGACAATTGGCCGAAGGTGAAACCATTCATTGCAGGAATATGTTGTGACACAACGGCGGCAAATACAGGTCTCCACACAGGAGCATGTGTCACAATTGAAGAAGGCTTGCAGCGTCCACTCGTCTTCTTCGCTTGCCGCCACCACACTCACGAGTTGGTGGTCACTGCAGTCTTCGACAAGTTCTTTTCTTCCTCTGGCCCGAACATTCCTTTGTTTGCTCGCTTTAGGGATTACTGGAGCTTCATTGACCAGGGCAGCTACCATCCCTTTGAAGATGACCCGCAAGACCCTGACCCCTTGCAGACTTTTGTCTCTGATAACCGGAACAGTGTTGTTGAATTCATCAGTGCCAGACTTAGTCAGAAGCAGGACCGGGATGATTACCAAGAATACATGGAGCTGGCGCTTCTCTTCTTGGGGGCAACCGTCCCCTCCAAGGAAGCAGAAGAAGAGTCTCTTCCGCTATCCCGGAGCATTCCACCGAGCTAGGTGGATGGCAAAAGGAATTTATTCCCTCAAGATCTTGTTTTGGAGGCAGTTTTCCCTAACGCCGTCGGAAGAGAAGGCGCTGCGACGCATCAACGTATTCTCCACTACGATTTACCTTCGAGCGTGGTTTGAGGCACCCAGTGGCGTCGATGCTCCTCGAAACGACATCGAGCTCCTCCGACAGCTTGAAGGATACAAGACCAAAGACGAGGCAGTTGCAACCATTGCGATAGCCAAGGCTCAGAACCACCTCTGGTACCTCAGTGAAGACCTTGTTGGTCTCGCCTTTTTCTCGGATAAGGTAGACAATTTGGAAAAGAAGCATATGCTTAAAAATCTCCATGAGGTCCCTGATCGCAAGAAGGGGCTAAGAAAATTCGAGTCAAAGTGCATGAAATCGCTGTATCTGCTCACTCTCTCCAGACTTCGTGACTAAACGGACTGCTAACTTTTTCAAATGCATGGGACTCAAAGTTCCCCACTACCTGGAGGACGTGGTGGCGATGAAGGAGAGAGTTAGGGCCATTCGGGTCGTCAATGACTGCGCTGAGCGAGCGGTGAAGCTCGCAACTGACTTCAACAGCTCGATCACCCAGCGCGAAGACGAGAAAGAATTGGCATTCCAAGTGATCGAGCATCATCGGAAGACCATGCCCAGTGCAAAGAAGCCCCATTACATATGATCCCTATGGATATGTTGGTAAATTTTTCATTGTTTTCTTAATGTGTTGAAAAGACTAAGGTTTCTGTTAATTGTTTTTGATGTAAAGTTACGGAAGTACATTTTTTGTTCAGCTGATTCCATAATCTCCCCAATAAGACTTGAAGGAGGCTCTTGGGGGACCAGTAAATATTACTCAAATTGAATAAAATTTTGTTTGTGTTGTTCAGTTAATAAATGGACTTGATTAAACATGTGTGTGGTATTGAATTCCAAACTTTGTACATCACCCCTATAGCCGCAGAATGCCCTAATATATATATATATTTCTCTCTCTCTCTCTCTCTCTCTCTCTCTCTCTCTCTCGAGAGAGAGAGAGAGAGAGAGAGAGAGAGAGAGAGCTCGATCTCCGGCGGGCGGACTTTGTTAGCCTCAGGGATAGCGTAGGTGGGATGGGGTTAGAGGGCGGCGGCGATGTTGAGCGAGTGTGGAGTGCATTCCGGGACGAGTTTATGGTGCTGCAGTCTGCTGCCATACCCTCAAAACCGGTCACCCCTGCTTCAACGCAGCCTAAGTGGTTCAATCGTGACATCGCTTCGGCTATCCGAAATAGGAAAGTAGCGTATAGGAGGGTGAAGGCCAATCGTTCCCATGAGAACACTGAAGCTTATGTCCGCCTGTGTAGGGAAGTGAAGGCGAAGGTTAGACTAGCGAAACGTAACGAAGAACTACGGATGGCAAGCCTCTGCAAGGGGAACCCTAAGGAGTTCTTCAGTTATGTTAATAGTAGACATCGCCAATGTGCTTAATGAGTACTTTGCGGGAGTGTTCACCAGGGAGGACACCCGCATTATCCCCGAGCCAGGCGTGAGGCACGAAGGTGCTGGCCTGGATAGTGTTCGATGTACCGCGACAGTCGTTGCCGATAGAACAAACTGAGCGCGTTTAAGGCTCCTGGGCCAGACCAGTTTCTCCCCAGAGTGTTGCGGGAGGTGCGCGACCAGGTGGCTCCCCACCTGGCTACAGTCTTCAACAAATCGTTGGAGACGGGCCAGGTGCTTGGTGACTGGAGGGAAGCCAACGTGACCCCTATCTTTAAGAAAGGGGATCACGAAAGTCCAGGGAACTATCGTCCCATTAGTCTCACTTCAGTTGTAGGTAAATTATTAGAGGGGATAATATCCGATAGGATCGTTGACCATTTGGATTCCTACAAGCTGCTTGGGGACTCCCAACATGGGTTTAGACGGCATAGGTCGTGTCTCATCAACTTGCTCGAGTTTTTCCACGTCATGTTGGGTGAGTATGATAAGAGTAGGGCGATTGATATACTTTATCTCGACTTTCAGAAAGCCTTTGATAAGGTACCTCACCGCCGGCTAATGGCGAAAGTGCGCGCGCTGGGTATCGGTGGGGAAATAGGTAGGTGGATTGAAAATTGGCTGAGGAATAGGCGGCAGAGGGTTGTAATTAAAGGGGCTAGTTCGGGTTGGGCCTCGGTCACTAGTGGGGTTCATCAGGGTTCCGTTTTGGGGCCACTGTTGTTTATCATTTACATAAATGATATAGACGGTGGCATCGTCAGTCGGATCGCCAAATTCGCTGATGACACCAAGCTTGGGGCCAATGTTGGGACGCCCGAAGCGATCGAGGAACTGCGTGCGGACCTAGGTAGGATAGGAGAGTGGTCCGAAAAATGGCAAATGCCGTTTAACTTGGGTAAATGCAAAGTGATGCACATTGGCTACGCCAATCCCAAGTCGGACTACTCGATGTTGGGGAGTCATATCGAGGTGACTGATTTAGAAAAGGACTTGGGTGTGCTAATTAGCAGCGACCTTAAGTTTACGAAACAGTGCGTAGAGGTGGAAAAGAAAGCCCAGAAACTATTGTGTTATATCAGGAGGCAATTTCAGTTTCGGAACAAGGAGATTGTGCTCTCTCTCTACAATTCCCTGGTTCGGCCGCACCTGGAGTATGCTGTGCAGTTCTGGTCGCCCACCTTCAGGAAAGATATTGAGAGGCTGGAGCGAGTGCAGGCGAGGGCCACAAAGTTAATCCCTTCCGTTAGGCATATGGGCTACAATCGACGGTTACGCGCCCTGAACTTGTTTTCGCTGGAAACTCGGAGGCTGTGCGGTCAACTGATCGAGGTTTTCAAGCTCTTACGCGGGTTCAACGATGTCGATTTTAGAGGCATGTTTAGTTTAAATGATAACCCAACTCGCAACAATGGTTGGAAGTTGGATTTGAAACGGTTTAGGACTAGTGTGTGTGGGAATTACTTTACGTATAAGATCTGTGACACGTGGAACAGTTTACCTTCAGAAGTTGTGAACAGTTCCTCTGTGGATCATTTCAAGAAAAGGTTAGACCAAATCTTGCACACTATTTGAGGGTGTAGAAAATTTTCCCTGGCACCCGTTGTCATTGGTACCTCCTCGGTATGGGCCACAAGGCCTTTTGAGGTACTTCTTTCCCTCGTAACTCCTTGTAACTCTCTCTCTCTCTCTCTCTCTCTCTCTCTCTCTCTCTCTCTCTCTCTCTCTCTCTCTCTCTCTCTGCTATCGCTATTATAACAGACACTGCTCTTTTGAACTCTTTAACTGCATGCCTCCTCCTTTGAGGAGAGCACGCAGTACCAGACTTTGGACATATTCTCATTCCTTTTTTGTCTAACACTCTAATGCAAGGGTTAATCGGTATTTTCAATCTTTCATAACCAGTCAACTCTGTGGAGCAATCTTCCTCAATCCGTCTCTCTCCCTATCTGCGATCTCCAATCTTTCAAACGCAATGTGTCTAGGCGTCTCGAAAACCATATGGACCTTGATTTTGGCCCTCTTCCTCTATGGGAGGGGGCGCTTTGGGGGCATTCGCCCTTGGCCTCTCTTCCTACGTAAAAAAACTGTTAGCATACATTATTAATCAGATACTAAAATGTAAAAGAAAAAAAATAATATACTCGATGTTAAATATATTAAGAGTTTTGTTTTTAGTCCAAAGTTGTCTAAAATAGCCTTTCATTATTATAGAATGAAAATAGGAACCAGTTCCTCAATAAATTCTTTTTAAACCGAGTTGTGTACTCTTATTTCAAACAATTCCGGTATAGTCTTACGTAAGGTGGTGTACGGTGTTTATTTTTTCATTTCGCAAAGATAAAATGAAATAAATTCGAAAGAATAGTTTTTCTACGCCGACTGTAGGTTTACTGGCAAACTTAAGACTTTAACAATAGACATTTATCGCTTAATCTATTGGTTTAGATTGTGATGCGAGACTGATGTGCGGCACACCAGACGCGTAATGTCAGTGCCAACTAACCTCATATTTTTAATTTTGCATTTATTCATTACTTTGTATATTTTTGTATTTATATATCGTGTTAGTTATTTACACATACTTGTTGTATTTAAGTTTTTATACTTTCTATTATAATTATTTTAATTTGATCATTTTTACGAAACAAAAAACTTAGCAGATTAACGCTAATTAAATGTTTTGTTAAATTTTCTTTTTGCATGCTTGCTTAGAGGTGTGGCAACCCCAGCACCCACCGACAAGCGCAAGACAAGAATTGCGCTAGGGACCTATCTTTCCCCCTTTCTCCCTATAACGGTCGTCACCAATGTTTTTTGATCGTATCTTGGCTGTTTCCCATCCCAAATAATATATATATATATATAAAATTTATTTTATTTATTTTATTTATTTACTCTTTTTTCCAGAGCTTATTCCAGTCTGCCTTTTTTTATGTAAATGGAGTGTTTTACTCTGATATGCGAGCCCCGAATGCTGTGGATAATAGTGAAACACTGAAAAATTGGGCAAAGAGATATCCACAGATAGGTAAGAACTATAAAGTTGTTTTACTTTGAGTTTTGATTGATCTGCATGCAATGATGCCTTCTTACTGCCTTCTCATTATTTGCCAGTGGTCAAAAGAGCCTTGTTTTTAGTTTTATTTGTCAATATGTCCCATTGTTGAAAGGTTAATATTATATAATGTATCTTTAGGCGAAATGACGACAAAGAAGATGGAAGATGTAAAGTTAGTAGATTTAAAGCTTCGATTGGGCTATCCTTACGTGTACCAACATTTGGGCAACTGCGAACATCTCATAACATTTACCGATATCAGGTGAGTTATTGATTGTGGATAGAATCGCTTCAGGGCTTGGTTATAAAGGGATTTTGATTAGAGTGAACTGTTCATTATATATGAATTACGATTGCTGTTTTGACTGTAAGACCATGCATTTCAATTAAGCTGAAGTTTAATGAGAGGTCCCTTTTAGCCAGGGTTGGCAAAAATCCAGTTGGGTTTTTGCTGGGTTTTTGCCAACCCTGCTTTTAGCTGAAGGTAGTGTGAGGATCTACATATTGCAGAGTTCTTCCAGTAATAAAATAATACATTTGTAACAAAGAAAGTTCAGTAATGCACGTAATTGCACACGTTACATGTACGTGTAGACAAAATAGTTCAAAGGCCTTATAATGGGATAGAACGTCTTTTGGCATAGAGGTGATGAGGGTTTATATTATGGCTTCGGTAAAGACTGCCGGAGTTCAGTTAAAGCTTCCTCTTCGGCTGCCACTGATGTGGGAGGTCTTTGTTTTCGCTGTTGTCGATCAGGGTACTCCTGAACGTGTTCAATGGGGTTCGTGTCTTTGCTTGTAAATGTGCAGTGGAAAACCTGCAGCCTCCTTTTCTCTCTTCCATTGAGAGGTGGTTTTGTTCGTGTAACGAGTGTCACAATCCTTTTGTATGTTTAACATTAAAAAAAAAATAGCAAATTTTTAAAAGAATTAAGACGTTCCTTGATAAATACCAGGTTAACTCTCTCAGCATTTCCTACTCACAAACTATACAAATATAAATAAAACTCTGATATTGAATTATGGATTGCAAACAAGATTCTGAAAGTGCTAAGTTAGTCACTCTCTTTATTCATGTCCATTTACTTGGTATAAATTGATTAAACACACTTCCTCTTTCCCAAGAACAACAAATCTAAATTGGTAATGAGGCTTGTTCCTTAATTCTTGGTCTTAATCTTAGTTTTATACTGGCAGCTGTGTGAACAAGAGTTTCCGCCGAGTCACACATTCAGTGTAAACTATTTTATGCTAATAGAGTAGTGTTGTTCGTGTCAAATTGACATACGCAATGTCTACCCGCCCTCTACGTGAATTGAACCTCATCCGTTGAGCAATATCTCTCTGTGGTCGTTCCGTAACCATTGATTGCACTTATGGTCGACAGATTGTTTGACGTAAAAGCATCGGTTCCAGTAATTTTTCTGGATGTTCATTTTGTTGGCAGTGCCCTGTATTATAAATACTTTAAGAGAAGTCGTATCCCAATAATTTTGTTAGTCATATGCGCTACATTATAAAAATGACCAGTGTCACTAAATGCCATTTCCATTAGGCTGCTAAATAACAAGGGTGAGAATTGAATAATTGTCTTTAACCCTTTCGGTACTGCATGTGCGGGCGGAACGTATGTTCCACAGACGTTTCTTTTACGCCCATTCAAATGTGGGCGTGAAAATTAAGATCGTACGGTGTACGTAGTTAGGTCTTAAAGGGTTAAAGGTCTTTAGGATTAGAATTTGATATTTCATAGATTTGTTTACCGTATTTATTGTTAAAAGTGTGAAGTATTTACGTTATAAATAAAGCAGTAGAAAATGGCTGTAGGTACTACTATTATGGCCTTTTAATTCAAATAATTTCAAGTTAAGTTAGAAATTAGCTAAGTCTACAGTGTGTAGGCTAAGTGGTCTAAGACTGTTTAATCTTGTCAAAAACGCAAAATAACTTCAGTTAAATAGGCTACATTACTATCTAAGTTATTATTAAATATCGGGAATAGAATAGCTTCTATCCAGGATTTGATTCCCTAGAATCTAGATGCTGCCTCCATTTATATCTACTTTATTTAGATAAGCCATAACTTTGTCTCTAGACCTTCCTGAGTGATGATGCTATGCATAGGTTCGCTTATAGTTGGCTTGGGCACTAAACTCCCTTTTACTCAAACGCGTTTAATTCTCACTTTTTCCGAAATTCTTCAAAAAAAAAAAAAAAATTCTCAGGTCAGTAAGTAAACTGTGATAGACCATTAAAGTTTGCTTGGAATTTTATTTAATATGAAAACAAAATTTTGCAGTATGTAGTTTCGTGTACAGTTTTGATAAAAAGTTCGCCTAATTTTTTTTTTAAAAATACGCGTGGAGAAGTAATCTAGGCTTAACTATACATTACTTTATTGTTCATTTCTCGTGTCTGTAACGATCAGTTCTTTGTACTGTATTCGTATCATATCTTTAATAATGACTGTTTGTACAGTATTTGTTTTATATCTATAATAATAACTTAAGACTAATCTATACTGTATTTACCCTATTGGTTCGTTCGTGTATTAATCATTATTTAAGCGTGCCATATACTGTATATTGTGTGTTATGTTTTCTCTCTCAAATTATCCGAGTTCAGTAAAGCCTAAAGATTAAGGGCCAAATTATATAAAATAAATAGCGCAGTTGATAGTACAAGTTATTGTTATACAGTTATTGTATCGCAGCAGAACCCGTAATATTGTATAATAATAATTGAAATTGCAATATTTATTTTTAAATAAATGTATAAGTAATTTTGTAAATAAATAAAAAATATATCTTTACAATGACTTCACAGTGATTTAGATTCGTTGTCTAATCTTCAATTATTAGTTAATTTATGTATTTGAAATTAATTAATTAAATCTCGTTCATGATTTATATATTATTAATTGTAACTATCTATGGAGCAATGTTTTATATTTAATTAAGAGACCAATGAAGCCTAAAGCTTAAGAACCAAATTAAATAGTACAATTTCACAATTATTTGTTAAAATTAGTGTAACAACAAAAATTGTAATCTATTCATCTTATAAATAAATAGTCACTCGTTCACAATAAAATAGTCCAAGAAAAACAATATCAATAATTTTTTTTTTAAGATTTGTTTGTTTCTAGGCGAATTTTTATTTTCCAAATGTACATAACGCTGATTCTTCACAGTACCGCCATCAACCGGTCACACACACACACACACACACACACACACACACACACACACACACACACTTTGGAACAGTTCCATTTATTTATCGACATAGTTCATTGGTTTATACGCATTAGTAAGTTTGTATTGCTGTAAAAATGTCATTAGATTATATTTATAAGCGAGTCTATATCGCTGTAAAAAATTCATTAATTTTTTTTAAGGCTAACTGTTGAGTGTGGCAAAATTTTTCTTTTACAAGCACGTACTAAAGATTTTTTTCTTTTTTAAGATTACATCACTGCACGGATATCCAAGATTCTAGGAGGTACCCTCTGTCGAGAGGAAATCCAATTAAACTCTCAGTTACCTGTTATGGCTGTAATCTCTACCTGGCAAAGTAAGTTCTTTAGTGTGCATTTGTTGGAGTGGATCGCGAGTTACTTTTCATCAAAGTTTTACGTCAACATCCGAGGCTTCGTTGGTGTTTAACTCTCAGCTGTATAAAATACGGCTAGAACTATGTTAACTGACGATTATGAGGAAGAATTATTTTATGAAATTGAAACTTTAAATTTACGAGTAAGCTTTAAAATATTATCACTTTTCTACACTACGTACACGCCCACATTCATTTTCTCTTCGGGTTTCAGTAGTTCTGAATTTATCTCGCTAGTGAATGTGAAAAATAGATTTAATATCGACTTACCTTTGTAGGTACTTGGTGAATGTTTAAAATTGTCCGTAGTAGTTATCATTAACCCCCTCCCTTTTCTCTTGTCAGTTGGATTCTCAAAGACGATCCTCGTATCCCTGCCCCCTACGCCCATTTATGCGACCAGTGCCTGAAGTTGTTCTGTTATGAAGACGGAAAGAAGGTGGGGAACTTCAAGCTGTATCCGTTCATGGACGAATTCGCGGCGCAGGAGTCGAAGGAAAAGAGGGAAAGGATGCCACGGAATTTGGAGATAAAGATTGATGGACCGCACGGGGAAGCGAAGCTCTTCATCGAGCCTTTTCAAGAATGAAATTCACTTTACTCTCAAGTTGGGATCAAAGAAATTATGAGACATTGTCCCTCCCTCCCCAACTACTATAATATTTTTAAAGTACAGCAAAATACGTCACGAGTGCTATTCTATTCTTTTATGCATTTTGTATGAAATAAAACTGTTTTCATGTAGTTTTATTTACAAATGTACACTCTGAATGTATGAGAATATACATATATTTTTACATCATAATTAAAGTTATAAACACTAAAGAAATAGTTTTATAGATTGAAGCTAATATATAAAAGCTCAAAAGATTAAAAATCAGTGTTCCTTTCCCATCAATATGACGCTCTTTCAGGTTGGTTTGTCATACGAAGCAAAAAGCTTTCTTCTTCGCACGGGATGGGTGTTTTCTCTTCTTTTAATCTTTTTTAGCCATTACATTTCACTGTTATGAATACCCTCTATTATTTTAATTATTACTAAAATGTTAAAAACCTTAGGTTTGGTTCATTTTGTTTACGAGACATTCTACCGACAAGTCTTTCGTGGGCTAAAGTTACGTTTGGTTATTGAAATGTCAATTAAATTTCTCGTCAACGAGATGTGTATAGGTTAGCTCATGCCACGGAGTGTTTTAATTAACTTTCATTGCTATTAATGTACGTTTAAATGCCCGCAGTGAAAGGACTAACTGTGATAAGTGGTGGTTAATTTAAATATATTATCAATGTAGGGGATTATAATAATTTGTTTACCGAAATATCTGCTGCTAGGTTAAATCACTCGCTGGCTCATAATCGATACATAATGTTCAGAAAAGTAGCACTTCCCTGCTATTTAAAGCTTCAGTTAATCTCCTTTGGATTTTTTCTTTGGAACATTTCGCTTAAATTTTTAACTATTTACAATGAATTCTTTAATGGTTTGTATATATTGAGGATACTTTTGTATTTACAAACGTTGTAGTAGTCTAAGTTTCTTTTATCTAAGCGTAAGATCTAAATTAATATAACATACAATTTGTGACTGAACTATCTCCATTATCTATTTATCTTTGCAAAACAGAAATAAATAATAATAATAATCCCTTTTAAAAAGTCCGTTCCAGATAATAAAATATTTTTAAGACAAATTTTTCCTAGTCACCTTTCTTTGCTTGCATATTTTAAGTGGAGCCAAGAATTACTTTAAAATATTGTACTTGGCCACCCATTTTTAATCTCGTTTCTATTTCACTTCTACAGTTAGATGTAAAAACATTCCTCGCAATTACATTGTTTTCCGGGCTTATGATTGACATCACTCGTTATCGTTTGGCTTATTTTCTTTTTGTTTTCGACATCATTCACGTCCTTACTCTCATTCTCGTGTTCTGCCTTCGTGGCCGGAACGTCGTTAAAGAATAGTTCCTTTGTGATAAGCATTTTGCTGCTGCTGCTGCTGCTGCTGCTGCTGTTGTCGGAGGAGTGACGCGTCTCCAAGAGGGTTTCCACAGAGTTCCATTTTTGTTTGGCTTTGAGGCCTTTGAGCGGAATGCATGTAAGTTCTGTCTGAACGGCGCTCGTTGAGAGAAGTTTCGATCTCTTATTATTTAGTACTGGCCAAACATCGTCCCCAATTTTTGAAGAATGAACTTGCGCCGATGATACTCGGGGCTTTGGCAGGTAGTACTGAGGGTTAAACTTAGCTAGTTGAGAGAGGCAGTTGTGATCTAAGAAAATATTGCCGTCACTTTCGTGATTTTGCGATAGCATTTTGGAATAATTTAAGTTGCTTGGACAAGGTTTCTGTACTTTGGGTAAAGAGTGAAAAGTAATTCTGGAACTCGAATTGTGCCATCTCTCCGTAAATGCAGAAGACGTACTACTATTATTATTTTTGCAGTCGTTTTCCTCCCTAATGTTTCGTTTATAAAAAGTGAGGGGATAAGTGACATTAAAAGTATTTTGAAGAGAAGTTCTGAGGGTTTTTTTTTTCTTCTATTTGATTCTGACTACTCGATTCTTTTAAATTCCCCTCGCATGGATAATCTGAATCGCTTTCTTTTCTTATAAAAGTCAACATTACTGGAGTTGTACTAGTACAGTCTATCAATGTTTGCTCGATCTTTTTTGTTTCTGGAAGGCTGAGAGTTGTAGTTACTGCTGGTAATGTGGTGCAGCTATTTGTGCGTTCGTCGTCCTGATTGTTTCGATTTTCTAAAGTACGCATTGAGAGCTGAAAAGAAAAAATATATATTATACCTCAATATTTCATGAGAGAAAATAAGACTATCTTTATAAATGGTAGTGATTATATAAGTTGGTACTGGAATTTTGGGTAACTATAAATATAACACCGTCTCCCAGCCGCATGACAACTAGTTTTATTATTTCATATCGCAAAATGGGCGAGTGCAAACTTGATAAATTAATTTTTTTTTACATGGAAACTTTACACTTTTCATTCGGAAATGGGATATAACAGTAGTGTAGATAATTCCCGGGATATCTACTATGTGACCCTACTTATCGTTACAGTTGGAGGTGGATAAGAAGAGCACTAAAAGTTCTTTCAGAAGGATTAAAATTAAAATCCATCATTTATAAGAGTTTATATAACACGAAGTTCATTTACCCACTACGTGCGAGTGTCCGTGCCACAAGGGTCCCTTGAGCCAGAGGAGAAACGGGAAGGTGGCCGCCTCACTCCCACCCGATGCTATTTATACGCAAACGGATTTACATAAAATATATAAAATTTGTTTTTATAGGTGAAACTACGAATTCTCCACACAAGGACCGGCTCGCGTTTCTAATTCATTCGTGAATAGATTTAAGTAATAAAGATCCTTCAATCATTATGCGAAGTTTTCTTGTAGAGCATTTAATAATACATACACCACGTGTTAGGACCCCTCATTTGGATATGTGTTGTACTAACGTTTGTTTATATTTTAGAATATTAACCCTCACAAAGTAATTATACTTCTTTGAAAACGGTTATATTTATCGCACCCTTTTTCTGTGATCACCCCATTTTCTACGGCAGGGGTTACCAACAAGCGAACCTAGGTGAGGATCCGGACTCCTGATATATTTTATAGACTAGGTAATAAGGGAGGTCAACCCTCTCAGGACGACTGGTACAAATTGGTAACTTCAACAAAAAATTCAGCCCTTAAAAGGGTTAATAATAATAATAAAGAAAATCACTTATTTCAAGTGATAGGATATAAACTTCTCGTAAGTAATGATTAACCTTTTACCATCACATATTTCCTCTAGTTAACTTCAAATACACGCATTTAGACTTAACCCTTTAACGCCGAACTTTTTGTAGGGTAAGTACATATTGTGAGACTGGCGTAAAATGAATCCAAATCTTATATTTAAATGCATTTAAAGAAAAATTAGTTGGTCAATAAAATAGTCACCCACATTACGGAAACATTTCGAATAAAAAAAGTTTTGGTTGAGTTGCAGAAACGGCTAATTGGACGGATCTGAGAAAATTAATCGGTGACCCCTGTTCTACACCCATATAAAATCAGAGAAGTAACTATAGAACCTCTCTGCGATGGTGAATGTAAAAGTATGTCGTACCTAAATCAGTGCAGCTTTTTGTTGATTGGGGTTGTTTAATCTTCGCAGTATCTAAGGTCGTATGATGGAGGAGACCTATAGCTTTACGTGGAATCTGAACCATGGGTCACTATATTATCTGGATGCAGAAAACAGTCTCCCGTCCAAGTACTGCCTAGACCCAATATCGCTTAACTTCGCCGATCGACGGGAAGCGGGGTTACGACACTGACCACGACGTACCTCCGGCTGAGCTAAATCGGAAAAGAAAGCCCTTCTGACACACTATTCCTCTTTCCTAATTACCTTGAACTGTTTGGTGTTAAACATGAGCTGAACCAGAAGTATTAATGAAATAGGTAAGTACTACCTACCTTTCGAAGGGAGAGCGCCTGAGTCATGTTTCTTCTGAGGACGAAGACAAACTCTGCCCTTCTGTCTTTTGGCCACTCAGCCTTCGCTTCTAAGGGCTTTTCAGCCAGGCCAAGTCTTCGGTCGTTGTAATGAGGTGACTGACATACCTAGCATTAAAAAAAAAAAAAAAACTTTTCCTTACAAATGAATAGTAGATAATGATTAGTACTTACATTATTTTTTTTTGTTCCGATTCATTATAAACTGATGATAAAACATTAGCACCAAAAGCCCTTTTCATTTTAATATTTTAGTACTTCAGAACATCCTAAGCTAAAAATAATTTGAAATAATCCAAAGTAAAATGTGTTTAAAAAAAAAAAAATAGTACGTTATTATTCATTTGTCCTCGATACAGAAACTTGAGGGGGAGTGGGGGGAGGAACCTGGAGGCTGGAGTAAAACTATCTTTAAATCTCTCAAAACAAAAATTAATAATTACAATTTTTGTTTTTATGTAATTTAGCACTTATTTAGCGTAAAGTAGCATTAGTAAGAAAATAAGATAGGAGTTTCGTTACAAAACAGAATACTGTAATCGTTTAGGACTTTGCAGTTATGAGTGAAATATCTCAATATCACTGGCAACGATTGTAAATAGTTGGTATACCCTCGTCTTGAATACGGCAATATAACATTACAAAATCATCCAGTTAGATGTATTGTTGCTGGTAATTCTGGATTTAACAATCAAACCTGTTTACACGTGCACATGGGTATGATAGTAAAAGTTTTTTAATTTCTTACCAATATAATAAAATAGAAATATGCAGTCTGTTAAGCTTATCTGCCAAATGAAAACTGACTTTGTAGGTCAACAATTGGAAATATGTATTACTAGAGGTGCAACCCGACAACCTTTAGGTTTCGATTAATTTTAAGCAACTTTAGAATGAGACGTGAATGTAAAAATTAACCAACTGGTTAGGTTAATTGAATGCCCTTGACGATTGGTTAGGTTAAGTCATGATATTTTCTTAGTTTTAACAAAAATATCACGACTTAACCTAACCAATCGTCAAGGGGGTACAGTTGACCTAACCGGGCATTCAATAATTTTCCCGTAGGTTTCGATTAAAATTCAAATTTTTGTCTAATTAAAAAAAAATTAAAATTTTGTTTGCTAAATCGTAAGTGCATCGCGTGAAAAACGCGCTAGAGCTCCGCCAATTTTATGACGTGTCTATGATGTCACTATCTTTCAACCAATCCGGAATACAGAAGCCTCCAGCGGCCTCAGATGACCTCGGAGGCCGACGCCACATAACCTATATTCTTCCCCGGCCTCAGTTACCCCAATCCCCCAAGTCTCATCCAAATCTGGCAAGTGGTTTTGGCCGGCCATAAGTAACAAAGTTCGCCGACCGTCACAAATATTAGTAAGATCGGGGATTTGAATATGTGATAGCGTGGGGTAGACACCCCAGTTAGGTTACTAAGGTTCTAGCAAACAATCAAAGGCACTTACCGGTGCGTTGAATTAGATATTCCTTTGGGAGCCTACCATTAGATTCCTGTGTCCCACAAACAGCCTACCTACCTACTCTCTCTTACATTACCAATTTAGAAGCTATAGACATTACCCCTAACTATACTTAAGTACGGACAACTTCCTACCCCATTTGTCACCTTAGAAACACCACCTAATTACACTCAGCACCAACGATTAGGTCAGATAGAAAAAAAAATCTAGGCTAGCCCAAAACAATACGAACAGCCGCGTTGGTTCGTTTATGCCTTGCTGTTGCCATTCAGCTTAGCTTTAGTGATATTTCCCCTTTAGTGACTTTTAGACTATATACACATATATACACACACACGTCACCTCACTCCTACCCTACAAGTTTAGTCTGTCAGGGGGATGAGGGACCCTAGACGACCTGCGGAGCGGGGTTGATGTAGTAGGATTAGGTGCAACCTGCATAGGCGGGCGAGTTGAATCATTTTCCGGAGGATCAGTTCTCTCTTCCGGAAGACTCTGGACCTTCTGCAATTCACGTTCCCATATCTGGTCCTGATGGCGTTTAATAGAACGACCATCTTCTAGTTGGCACTTGAAGGAAACAGGGCCCGTTCTCTCCTGCGCAGTTGCAGGAACCCATTTTGGTCCAGCCCCATAGTTGCTATGGAAAACTGATGAGTGGGTAGTTGGGAGGTAACGAAAATGGTTCACTGAGTAGGTAGGTAGTTAATCTAACAATTATTAAATTCCTTTTATGTCAATAACTGGGTGGATGAAACCAATTGGTTGCTCACCAGAGTTATTCTCCACACTAGTATTTATATACTGTGTGAGAAGAGCTGCTCGGTAATGGAGATACATTACCGCTCAACCAACCGAGGAAAAAACCAAGACAACGCTGGTGGAAAAAGCCCCGCGAAGAGGAGAACAAAGGAGAACAAAGGGAGTACGAACAACGGGGCGAGAGGACGCAACGGTGAAGGGACGAGAACAGAGAACGAAAAAGATCCCCACCAGCAAGTACGCTCTCGACAATTACACAACCGGAGAACAGAGACTCCAATAACTAACAGTAAGTGACTAATTGAGTTTTTAACCCAGTAATTTAATCACATTAAATTAAGCTGGGTCAGACAAGTTAGGCCTACATTGTGGCCTAAGACCCAGCATCAACTCATAGCTTAACAAAGGTGAAGGTAGATTGCCCTAACCTAAATTGGTGAGGAATCCTACTGTGGACCTCAATTTATCTGCCCGCTCTGGACCATTTCCGGAATCTCTAGGCTGACCCCTCTAGGCTAGACTTGATCTACTCTATAGTTAGACTGGAGATATAAGGGGTGGGTTAATTGTGGACCAATTCATACAGAGCATTTTTCGCATTGGTGGTCCGTGTGTGGGGAATTTACAAACCTTAACCTTACTTAACAAAAATTGCAGAATTAGGCTAAATGGTCTAGCCTAAGCCTAAGCCTAAGCCTAACCTAATCAAGCCTAATTAGGTCTACAACCTAGGGCCTAACTAGGAAACATTTACATTTAAGGAGTCTCATTCTCTTATAAGCTTAGACCTGAGTGACATAAGTACTTGGTGGGGATTAAACCAAATTTAAACTTGACTGTTTTGTCTGTGCTCTCTCTTCTCTGGTAATTTCTTCTTGTCCTCTATTTCATTACGATCCCCAGTTAAACAATTTTGACTTAGACATGGACAGTGCGGAATTGAAAAAGTTAAAAAGAAAAGTGGGGCAAAGTTGGGAGCTGTTACAAAGGCTGTGAACACTTTTAACAATATTACACAACCAGGTAAGGAAAATTTAGAGAGTGTAATTCTTAAATTGGAAACTAAAAAGAAGGAAATAATAGCCATTAATGAGAGTATTTCAGAGTTAGTTGAATCCGAAATGGCTGAAGAACAATTGATAGACCTTTACGCTGATGATGATGATCAGGTAATCTCAATTGAACAGCAAATAAGGAGACTACGGTCTCGTTTGACTGACTTAACACCAAAAAAACCTAATTCTGATTTTAATCAAAGTAGAGCTAACCTTCAACAAAATTTAAGTGGCATGCTAAATCCTGAGTCACAAGAATTGAGGGCTCAGTTACCCATTTTGCTAGTACCAACATTTGAAGGGGACACGGTACAATTCCCATCTTTCATTGACAAATTTGAGAATTTAATAGGTAATAAACCTTATATTTCAACTGTTGAAAAGTTTAGTTACTTAACTAGTTCCCTTAAAGGCCCAGCCTATAACCTGATAGCCTATTTACCAGCCGTAGGGAATTCATATGAAGTAGCTATTGATCTCTTAAAACGTAATTACATTAATAAAGATGAGATTGTATATGAATTATCTCAACAAATTTTTGAATTTGCACCCATAAAAGATAACCATAGTGATATGGAAAATTTTTATACAAAATTAGAAGCTATTATAGGACAACTGGTTAGCAATGAGATAGATATTAAAGCTTCATCTTGGATTATACAAGGCATAGTACTTAGGTGCCTTCCTTTGAGGGTTAAAGATATTTTAATTCTAAAGACGGGAGAAAATTATCCTAATCTGGAAGATATAAGAAAACACTTCCCCAATATCCTAACTAATTACAAATTGAGAGATTTTCCAACACATAAGACCCAGACTATGGATAAACCAAAGACTGTTCCCAGAGACCAACTAGCTACAGCCAAACAGACAAAACTTGATACTGTAGAATCAAATGTGACCAACTATAATACACGAACACCTACATTACAGAACTTTAATGTAACTGCTGCCTCAACTTACACACCACATTGCAAATTTTGTGCAAGTAATGAACACAGTAGTACCGGGTGTGACAAATATTCAGACTTTAACCAAAGAGCTAAAAGATGTGAACAGTTGAACCTATGTAAAAAGTGTACTGGCCAGGGACATTATAAGAAAGACTGTAAATCTAGGTTAAGATTCAAGTGTAAGTTTTGTAAAAGTTTACGACATGTCTCATCAATGTGTGATTCACCAAAGTGTCCAAACAATAGTACTCAAACTCAAAAGATACCTCCCCCAAACAAAGGTAATCAAGAAAATGCCACTTTCATGGGACATTCTGTTTGTTCAAACAACGTAACAAGAAACACTGAGATTCTTTTACCAACTATTACTTTGGACTTAGTGAATAGTGAGGGTAGCACCACTCCAGTGAGATGTCTTATAGACTGTTGTTCTCAACAAACATTTGTTTCACAAAATGTAGTTAATAAATTGGGTTTGACACCAAGCCCGAATGAACAAAACCTCAATATTGCATCCTTTGTTAAGGATAACTCGGACAAAAATAGTTATAAGACAATTGACCTGGAACTACATTTAGAAAATAAATTAGAGAAAATTGAAGCAGTTATTATTTCTAAAGTAGGACAAAACAAACTGGTTATACCCAAACTAGAACAAACCATAAATCATTTGGGAAAACACTACAAAATAGCTGATAGACATATCACTAACAACACAGTAGCTAACATTGAAATGCTAATAGGGGCAGATTATATTAATCTTATTCATAAGGGCATAGTAGAGATAGGTAATGGTATAGCTATTCAGACTCCATCAGGGGTAGCCCCTTTGGGTGACCTATCAAAATACAACCTAGACCTAAACCAAAACAGTTCATGACCAACAAATACTATGTGCCTCAACTCAGTCCTACATAACACCTGTAAGAATAGCAACACTTTGAATAATATTATCTCAACTGAGAACATTAATTCATCATTATCAAATGAAACTTTGGATGAGGCAATTCAAACTTTATGGTTGCTAGAATCTGTGGGTATACATGACACAAATCAAACTTCAGAAGATCAGTTAATGGTAGAAAGATTTGAAGACACCATTCAGTGCAAAGACAATAGTTATTTTGTTGAGTTACCTTGGAAAATAAATTGTCCAACTTTAAGAGACAATCTCAAAGTAGCTAAAGGACATTTATATAAAGTAATGAAAAAACTCAAACAAGATAATAATATTCCATCATATAATGATGTCTTCAAAGAACAGCTACAGAAAGGCTTCATTGAAGAAGTAACAAATAACCCTTTTAAAAAAGATGGTTGTCATTATTTAACCCACAGAGGGGTTTATCGACAAGATGCCCCAACAACAAAACTCAGAGTAGTATATAACTGTAGCCTCAAAGACAGTGATAAACACAGTTTGAATGATTGCTTGATTGAGGGTCCTAATCTCATTTCTGACCTTGTGAAGATCTTACTGAGGTTCAGGTTGGCCTAAGACCCAACATCAACTCATAGCTTAACAAAGGTGAAGGTAGATTGCCCTAACCTAAATTGGTGAGGAATCCTACTGTGGACCTCAATTTATCTGCCCGCTCTGGACCATTTCCGGAATCTCTAGGCTGACCCCTCTAGGCTAGACTTGATCTACTCTATAGTTAGACTGGAGATATAAGGGGTGGGTTAATTGTGGACCAATTCATACAGAGCATTTTTCGCAGTTGCGAATCATAACTGGATCATTAGGTTGCGCTTCTATAACTCTCCCTCTTTTAGTGTCGTGGTACAACTTCTGTTGTTGTAACGTTTCGTTTGGACGTAACAAATCGAAAACTGAACGAATTCTCCGCCCAATCATAAGTTTAGAGGGAGACACCCCAGTCGTGGTGTGAGGTGTTATTCGATATTTAAACAAAAATTTATCCAACACCACTTGCATTTCCTCCCCACGAGAATGACGCAAGGCCGACTTGAAAGTACGGACCATGTTTTCAGCGACAACGTTAGTAGACAGGTGGAAAACACTAGACCGGACATGTCTAATGCCATTTAGGTGGACGAAAGAACGAAATTCCTCACTGGTAAAACAAGTACCATTGTCGAAACCAGGACTACGAGTAAACCCCATCGAGCGAAAACCGAACGGAGTAAGCGAATAGTAATACCTGAAGTCGTGGAAGTGGTTGGAAAAATTTCCACCCACTTAGAGTAGGCGTCCACAATGACTAGGAAATAAGTATTATTTATAGACCTGCATAGTCAACATGGATCCTATGCCACGGTATAGTAGGCCATTCCCAAGGATGAAGTGGACTTTTCCTTGGGAGATCTCTGTTCTCTAGGCAGCTTTGACAGGAACGAACCAATGATTCGAGTTCTCCATCTAAACCAGGCCACAAGAAATAAGCTCTCGCCAGCTCTTTCATTTTTGTTGCGCCCATGTGTTCAGCGTGAAGTTCCTTCACTAAATTCGACCTGCTTCATTTGGAATTATCACTCTGTGGTCCCATAAGAGACAGCCATTTTGAATCGAGAGGCCAGACTGACGTTGATAAAAAGGCTGTAATTCACTTTCAACCTTAGTAGGCCACCAACTGAGCAGAAATGGATGACCCTAGACAGAATAGGGTCTGATTTTGTCCACTACTCTATTTGTACCGCAGATACTGGAGTGGATTCCAAAAACTCCACCAAGTGAACCCATTCTGTAGGTATAGGTACACAATCATTTGGATTTTCTAAGGGCAACCTACTTAGCGCATCAGCCGTACCTAGAAGTTTACCTGACCGATGTACTAAGTCAAATCTATAGGCTTGTAGAATCACTGCCCATCGTTGAATCCTACCTGAGGCCATAACTGGAATATTTTTATTAGGTGAAAATAAACCTAAAAGAGGCTTATGGTCAGTAATTAGTTTAAATTCATGACCCCATAGATAGAAATGAAATTTTTTTACTGCAAATACTAAGGCTAATGCTTCACGTTCCACTTGTGCATATCGTCTTTCAGTCTCAGTTAGTGTTCTAGAAGCAAACAGATAAGCCTATCTACACCATCAATGTGGTGAGATAACACTGCCCCAATTCCATAAGAACTGCTGTCTGCTGAAACTACGAGAGGAAGTTTAGGATCATAATGCACTAGGAGAGTGGACTTTAGTAGTACGTCCTTGGAAGCCTCAAATGCTTCCTTTTGAGTTTTCTCCCATCTCCACTGTTCCCCAGATCGTAATAGCTTATTTAGGGTTCAAGGAAAGTCGATGCATTCGGCAAAAATTTCCTATAAAAGTTTAGGAGACCTAAATAAGCTTGTAACTGTGTGATGTTTTGTGGAGGTGGTGCATTTTTTATTGCTTCTAGTTTATCCACCGTTGGATAAATGCCTGAGGCATCTATGCGGAACCCTAAATATGAAACCTCGTTAGTGACCCATGAACACTTTTCTTTCTTTAGCTTAAGTCCAGCATCCCGGAGTCTTTTTAGAACCGTGGTTAATCTAGTTAGGTGTTCTTTTTAGACGCACCTGAAATGAGGACATTATCTAGAAAGCAAAGTACCCCTGGAATGTGATCTAAAACTTGGTCCATTGTCCTCTGAAAAATACCCGGAGCCGATGCTATTCCATAGCATAGCCTATTGTACTTATATAGGCCTCGGTGCGTATTTGTGATAGTTAGTTCTTTAGAGTTTTCATCTAAACTTAGTTTGAGCATAGCTTGGGACATATCAAGTTTTGCGAAATATTTACCCCCAGCAAGAGAGCTAAATAATTCATCAGGCTTGGGTATAGGATAGCAATCTAGAAGGACGGCTCTATTTGCTGTTAAACGGTAATCCCCACATAACCGCACGGACTTGTCCGGTTTTAGTACAGGAACTACTGGGGCAGCCCACTTAGCGTGTGTGACTGGTTCGATAATTTTATCTTTTAGCAGCCTGTCAATTTCTAAATCTACCTTCTCCCGCAGTGCATGCGCAATTGAACGAGCCTTACAAAATTTCGGAGTTACATTTGGATCTACTTCTATACAGTCCTGATGGCCTTTTAGGTTGCCTACTTCAGGCCCAAAAACAAGAAAACTCCCTTAACAATGAGTCTATGTCAGACGGATATGAGAGTGTATGCACATCTGCCTGACCCTTTGGCAAGATTTTGTCAATCGGCATTTTCAAAGCATCAATCCAATCACGGCCTAGTAGAGTAGGCCCTTGCTCATCTACTGTTAGAAAATCTAGAAGAGGAAGAACCATTGTTGTCCCAAGGCGATATGATGACTAAGCTGATTGATGCAGCATTGCTTGTATATATTAAATTAAGGTGTATATATATCCACCTCATAATTGTAAGGTTAGTGAAAATTCACTTAATTTAGAGCTAGCATTTTGGGCTCTTGTGGCATCATTGTTTGGGCACTCTGGTGGCATCATTTTGGGGCGCTGCGCGTCCTTTCTACTCGTTTGTGGAATGCCGTACTTACAGGGTGTGGTCTTATAGAGAGCTCTCTTGCAATTCAGTTTGGTTGTTTAGATACAAGATTGTTGCATCGTGCAATAGTCCAGGATGTGTTGTTGTTGCAAGGTTGAGAAAGAAGACCATAAATGCCCCTTTTGTTTTTATCTTAAATTCATGCAACTGAGGCCTAAGGTAGGCCCACATCGAGTCACCAACCCTGAGGTAGGACCTAATAGGATCTCAAGTCAGTAAGTTTTTAAATTTTAGCTTAACTTGGGCCGTTCACGGCTCAGCTGGGATTTTGAACCCAACAAATAAATAAATAACATGGTCCTTCGAACCGGATTCTAGCCCAAGACTGAGTCAGTGACTATTTTTCGACAAAGTTCTGATTGTACAAATTGTAGCCCAAGTTAGGCCTAGACGGGTTGAGCATTATTGAATTAAGGTCCCAGGGTAGAAAGTTTGGTCGCCCAATTGCGAAACTTGGCCACTCGTCTGTCGTTGTTTTTGGCCTACATTTTTACCGGTTTGGTTAATTTTGGTTTATTATTGAATTAAGGTCCCAGGGTAGAAAGTTTGGTCGCCCAATTGCGAAACTTGGCCACTCGTCTGTCGTTGTTTTTGGCCTACATTTTTACCGGTTTGGTTAATTTTGGTTTATTATTGAATTAAGGTCCCAGGGTAGAAACTTTGGTCACCCAATTGCGAAACTTGGCCACTCGTCTGTCGTTGTTTTTGGCCTACATTTTACCGGTTTGGTTAATTTTGGTTTATTATTCGTAGGCGAAGGTTGCAGACTTCGGTGCGCCAGTTACTTGGGTGGAAAAATTGGTATTCCATACTGGTGGTTGTTTAGTATCCCACCCAGCAATTCAGTTTATTTGAAAGCAAAATTTGCGTTTGATCAGTTTGGTTAAGTATTTCTGCCAATTCAGCTCATTTGGCATTGAGCCCAATTGTTGTTTGCATTGAAGATGAGTGCATCTGAATTGAACAAGTTTAAAAAAAGGAGAAGCGCCTACAAAGGTCTAATTACAAAGGTCATTGCCACTATAGATTCTGCCATAGAGCAAGAGGATTTAAGATTAGTGACTGCGCAGCTTTCCATATTAGAAACTAAAAAGGTTGCTCTAAGTGAAGTAAATGTTAAAATTGAGGCTCTTATAGAAGAGGATGAAATAGAAAATAACATAATTTACTTTGAAGAGATTATTGATGATATAATTAAAGTAGGCCACCGAGCAAAAGAGTTTAGCAGCTCATTACAGTTAGAGACCAAGTCTAATAATGAAACACAACACTCAACAAATGATGTTTATGAAGTTAAGGTTAACAGATCTGTAGTTCAATTACCGAGGCTTGTACTCAAAACATTTTCTGGGAGTATTCAGGAATGGCAAGGATGGGCAGACAGTTTTCAATCAGCAGTTCATTCTAGTCAAGTGTTAAGTGCGGTGGAGAAGTTTAATTATTTGCAGTCCCTCTTGGAAGGGGAGGCAGTAAAGACAATAGCAGGATTAGCATTAACAGAGGCTAATTATAATGTGGCTTGGGATATATTAAAGAAACGGTTTGGTAAGCCAGAGATCTTAATTAAAAGCCACCTCCGTGAACTTTTAGCTATACCTCCTGTTAATAATCCTAATAGTGTCAAGGAGTTACGGCAGTTATATGATGAATTTGAAGTTAGAACTAGGCCCCTGGACAACTTGGGTGTAGGAATGGAAAGGTATGGCATAATGTTGGTTACTATACTGGAGTCTAAATTGCCTAGCTCAATTTTGCTTGAATTAAGTAGGGGACACTCTACATAACATGTGTACATCCCCCTTCAGCAGATGTTAAGTCTTTTAGGTACAGAATTAGCAAGACGAGAGGGAACTGAGTTTGCACAGTGGGATGTTAAACAAGGGGACAAAGGCAGGCACAGCACCAAAGTTTCTACAAAAGGAATAGCCCAGGTACAGTGTCAGCTCTACATGCATCCTCTGAGAATAAATTAAAGGGAATCAAGAAATGCATATTTTGCGAAGGCAACCACAAGTCATATAAATGTGAGGTGGCTGAGGCTTTACCTTTTGAGGAGAGAAAGGACAGGGTAACTAAGTCCACAGCATGTTTTAAATGTTTTTTGAAAGGTCACAGAGCAAGGTTTTGTAAGTTTAAAATTTTGTGCAAAAAATGTCATGGCAGGCACCAGCCATTATTGTGTGAAAACACTCCTAGTAGGCCTACCCCAGCAGTAGAGACATCAGTGGCACATGCCACTGCTATGAAAGGGAGTAAAAGTAAAGGGGGATTATTGCAAACAACTGCAGCCTTATTAATTGGGAATGATGGAGAAGCTACTGTAAGAGTGTTGTTTGATAGTGGTAGCCAGTGTAACTTTATTAAGACCAGAATTTCCAGAAAATTGAAGTTTAAAGAACTTAAGAGGGAAAATTTAAGGTGGGAGAAGTGGTAATGATTGGGGATGAAAGACCAAGGCAATGCTGGAAACTTGGCATAATTGAAGAGTTGTTTGTTGGCAAAGACAATTTAGTTAGGTCTGCACTGGTAAAGACTTCAGGAGGAAAGTTAGAGAGACCTATACAAAAACTCTATGCTTTAGAAATCAGCAAAAACACAGGTAGTCAAGATGAAACATTTGAGTTACAGCCTCATGGAGAAGGCTTGGCTAACCTTGGAGAAGGCTTGGCTAACCTTGCAGAAGGTAATGACAACAATGCCTCTTCGGTGGGGAGTGTTAGAAAATCTAGAAGAGGAAGAACCATTGTTGTCCCAAGGCGATATGATGACTAAGCTGATTGATGCAGCATTGCTTGTATATATTAAGTTAAGGTGTGTATATATATCCACCTCATAATTGTAAGGTTAGTGAAAAATTCACTTAATTTAGAGCTAGCATTTTTGGGCTTTTGTGGCATCATTGTTTGGGCACTCTGGTGGCATCATTTTGGGGCGCTGCGCGTCCTTTCTACTCGTTTGTGGAATGCCGTACTTACAGGGTGTGGTCTTATAGAGAGCTCTCTTGCAATTCAGTTTGGTTGTTTAGATACAAGATTGTTGCATCGTGCAATAGTCCAGGTTGTGTTGTTGTTGCAAGGTTGAGAAAGACCATAAATAGTGCCCCTTTTGTTTTTATCTTAAATTCATGCAACTGAGGCCTAAGGTAGGCCCACATCGAGTCAGCAACCCTGAGGTAGGACCTAATAGGATCTCGAGTCCGTAAGTTTTTTAATTTTAGCTTAACTTGGGCTGTAGGTTGAACTGGCCCTTTAGAACTTGGCCGTTCACGGCTCAGCTGGGATTTTGAACCCAACAAATAAATAAATAACATCTACCACTAAAAGGGTTAAGGGATGAGACAAAGTTTTCTGGTTGAGTGTAACTGTGACGGATGCTTCTCCACAAATAGGTATTTGTATGTCCCCATATTTCTTTAATATAGTTGTAGATGCAAGTAGTTTAGGTGTATTTTTGAAAGTTTTATCAAAAACTGTTTTGGACATGACAGTTCGGGCAGCACCGGTATGTAGTTCTAGAGGAACTGTAATTCCATTTAGGCCTACTCTACAATATATGGGCCTGTATTATTCCCACTTTGTTGCTCATAAAATAGGTACTCCACTCCAATGTTCGAAGTATTTCCCCTTTGAGGATTTACACTAGAGATGTTAAAATTAGAATTTTCACCCTTCGTTTTCTTTGAAAAACACACTTTAGCTATGTGGCCTATTTTACTACAGTTTCGGCAAACTGCTTCTTTAAAAGGGCAGTCCTTCTTCCAATGGTGTTTTCCACACCCGTACATGGCTTGGAAGGCTTAGTAGAATTAGTAGGCTTAGTCGTATTTGCCTCATACCTTTTATTTGCCTGTCTAGTAGGCTCATTAGGTCTGCCAGGCCTAGAAGATTTAAAGCTACTGCTTCTCTAGCCGTAGCTATTTCTACAGCCTGACTAAAAGTTAGGTCCTGTATGGCTAATAGGGCTCTCTGGGTAGACTCCTCTTTGAGACCCATTACAAACCTATCTCTTAACATTTCTTCTAATTTGTCCCCAAATTTACACGTACGGCTATGGCTTTTTATTCCTGCAACAAACTCTGCAATGCTTTCATTTCCCGTCTGATGCCTCGAATAAATTTGAAACGTTCATAGATGAGAACTACTCGGGGTTTGTAATGATCGGTTAGGGCCTGTATCAATTCATTATAGGTGCAAGTTTCCGGTGCTTTAGAGGAAACTAGGTCCATAACTAAACCAAACGTTTTAGGGCCTATTATAGTTAAAAAGGTAGGTACTTTCTTAGCATCAGGAATGGAATTTGCCTCGAAAAACAACCTCACCCTAGTGGCATAAGCTTCGAAGTCCTCCCCAGAGTCTTCGTAGGGGCTTATATGGCCAATCACCGACATGCTAGAGCAAAACCGAATTAGGCCAAATAACGTGAAGTAGGTTAGATTTGGTTTAAATTTGATCTAGTTACTCCCCAGTTAGGGCTGAATAGTGAATTGTATTAGAGTTAGGGCTGAGTAGGAATTAGTTTTAGAGTTAGGGCTGAGTAGGAATTAGTTTTAGAGTTAGGGCTGAGTAGGAATTAGTTTTAGAGTTAGGGCTGAGTAGGAATTAGTTTTAGAGTTAGGGCTGAGTAGGAATTAGTTTTAGAGTTAGGGCTGAGTAGGAATTAGTTTTAGAGTTAGGCCGGCGGGACCTACGCTATAATACGGTAGCTTACCCACACAAACAAACCAAATCGGACGACCCACTAGGCTACATCCAATTTTCAAAACAACCACTTGAACCCAATAAGCCAAATTAAATCCAATGAACAAAATTTAATCAAATGAGCCAAATTAAATCCAATGAGCTTAATCGAATCCCATGAGCTTAATTGAATCCCATCCTCGTCGCCAAATGTGATAGCATGGGGTAGACACCCCAGTTAGGTTACTTAGGTTCTAGCAAACAATCAAAGGCACTTACCGGTGCGTTGAATTAGATATTCCTTTGGGAGCCTACCATTAGATTCCTGTGTCCCACAAACAGCCTACCTGACTCTCTCTTACATTACCAATTTAGAAACTATAGACATTACCCCTAACTATACTTAAGTACGGACAACTTCCTACCCCATTTGTCACCTTAGAAACACCACCTAATTACACTCAGCACCAACGATTAGGTCAGATAAGAAAAAAACATGTCTAGGCTAGCCCAAAACAATACGAACAGCCGCGTTGGTTCGTTTATGCCTTGCTGTTGCCATTCAGCTTAGCTTTAGTGATATTTCCCCTTTAGTGACTTTTAGACTATATACATATATATATACACACACACGTCACCTCAGAATAGTAATTTAATTTACCTCATGAAGGGCATAATAATTCCTGCTTTCTCTTCGTCCGTAACAGTTCAGCAGCAGCTGAACGGCTTCTTCAGAAGTCGTCCGATAAGATACAAGCAGAGATTTGTATTGGGACTGAAGTAAAGAGGTTAATTTTAATTTTTTTAAATTCCATTTAATTTAATTGCAAATACTACTCTTTCCACATTATTTCACTTATTTCACATTATCTTTTGTATGGATTAACGACTAATAGAAATCAAAATGTGAACTAAGATTAATTTAGGAGAAATTGATATTTAGCTTGATGAATATTGAGGAAATATGGAAAAAATTCCATATCTAAATTGTTGTCCGGTACATTTTAGTAGTTTAATTTCCAAAACAATGAATATTCTCAATTTAATTTAGAGTATTTAAAAATTATTATTATTATTATTTTGTTCAGTTTCATCTAACTTAAACTAACCAGACGTATCTTAACCAGGCACAACCTAACGAATGAGGGAATCTGAAACTTAACGCGTTGGTCATGTGTAAGTGTAGGGAATTTTTCTTATTGGCAAAGGGAATAAACGTTTCCAGGAACAGTACCTCGTTGAACTGCAAAACTCAAATCAATCTCCACTAAATATGACCTTGGTAATAAAATTTGAACCATCATACAGAGAGTTAAAAAAACACATTCGTACCCCTGGCATGAGCACTGTGTCGTGGATCTTGATAACTCCACCCCTTCTCATTTGCAGTACAAACTTAAGATCTCCCGAAGGACGACATAGTGCCAATTGAGCCGGCCTTGCACTATCTTCAAGGACGAGCAACGCACGAACTGGAACTCCAGACCACCTGTAAAATTTTATTTATGCATGATAACCTAGCGATACCTTGAATATAATACGAAAATTCGAAATTCATGCTTTTTACGACAATAATCGAAGCCTCATTTGATATTTTTAAACTTAACCTCATTTATTGTTTTAATTGGACTAAATCTGGTCTGCCATGCTGTATTTGTACCTCAGGACGATTATATATGACAATACATTTTAAGAACAGTTGAAGTGAGGCAAGAATTATACCCTAAAATTATATCAGAATACGCCTTTAACTCAGCATTAATCAACTTCTCAAAAATTACATTATGACTCAGGTAAGGGGTGAGAAACCCCAATACAATGTTTTATTTCATTCAGAGCAATAGATAAAAAGTCACTATCTTGATCAAATCATAACTGCAACACATGAAGATCACATTTTTACCCTCGGGATATGTAGATTTTAAACACACACACACATACAGTACATACATACACACACAAATTGCACGTCACCCATACATGTGAGGTTCGTGACACCCAACTTGAGTAATGCCAAGTTAAGAAATGTTTGGTCATAGTCTAAAATCCGTAATATTCACCTATGGAGCGCGAAGGACAAATTTTAGTATGAATTTTTGTAAATTACATTATTGTACAGTACTCTAGTCTATATATGCCTTAAAACATAAATGAACCCTAGTCCAATATAATTACCAAGTCAGAAGTCACCTCATAAAACTTCTTTTTATTCATAATAAAATTGACTCGCAACACCCACCACCGAATGAACATTTGAAATTTCAAAACAGTAAGAATCTGATTCATAAGTTTTCATCACTTTGAATTATGAAGTCGAGGTGGGGTGCTCGGCAGTCTGGAATAACTGTAATTTTGAACTAGGGCCATGTTACATATCGTGCTTCTTACGGTTGTAATAACATGCAGATTAGAGGAAACAAACAATATAACCTTTCATTACTTTCCAAGAGATAAAAAGTTGTATACAGTATGTTAATTGTAAGCGTTAAGAGTAGGTGTAGGTTGTAGTATTTTCATTTTAGTACGACACCTCATGATAAGGTTACTTGATAATTATATTAGACTATGTTTGGACCAGTTTCTTACAGGTGTATTCCGATATAATTTTAGACTACACTATAATTTGTTATATACAATAATAAATAAATAAAAACAGAGTTCCATACCTTCTAACAGTAACTTCCATCGTAAGATAAAACAAGTTGGGGTCTCTGTGCTTCATTCTCGCTTTAGAGAGAAGAAGATTAATGAGATGTCGGCACGTAACTCTGGATCCAATGTTGACCGTTTTGTATTCTATGTCCGATCGAAGGCATTTGGCAAAGATCTTCAGAGTAGTCTGAGTACAAAGAAAACGGACTCAACATTTCAGACCAGCATTTCAGATTTTGTTTTGGCAAATTGGAAAATGCGACAACGCCACTGAAAACATGGCCAAACAATAGGGACATAGTTACGCGTTTGTGCAAAACTAAATTTGAACAAACCACCACCTTCCTGCTGCATTTCAGTTTTAATGTTTCTTCTTTTTCAGAAAAATATTTATCTTAAGACTGAAAATATGTTTGGACTCTTAATATTTAAATATTAAACTCGTAATTTCAAAATCGTCTTTAAGCGAATTACATTCAATTACTTTAATTGGTTTTAAGGCAATTTTACAGTAAAATATGATAGATCAAATTAAAATCAGTCTCAAAACAACTTCTTATAGCTGTAATCGAAATTTTAGTAAGTTCTTAAAGCAAACCAATGTTAAATTTAACCAAAATTTAAGCATTTAATTAAAAATTCATTAGGTAACTCAGTTTCCGCTTACAACATGCGTAACAAATAGTGTCCCAAATGAAGAGTTAGAAATCAGTTTATAATTAAACTGTAATAACAGTTAAGAAGTTAACCAGTTTTATTTAACTGTACTTTGAAATTATAGTTTATAACCTAATTTTATAAAGCAAATCTTAACCTAATATAACCCCAAAGGACGCATGTCAAAAGAATGTTTCTGTCGGCCAAATGTTGTATGGTATACATCGTACGAGTTTATATCTGAAACGAATTCATTCTTTTGTCATGTAGCAATATAGTTCGCAGGGTATTTATAAAAGTCTTTACTTGGTTTCATATCAAAAGCCAGCGTAATGATTGGGTTTTCGGGACATCAGAAAGTCTAAGTACTTTTTTATGAAGCGAAACAGCCCTTGCACACAAAAACAAAGATATTATACATAATATATTTTAGTAACGATTGTTTGACTTCCCATAGAGCAAGTATGGAAATAAAAAGTTAAAAATTTTCTTCCATTTAATGAAATCGCTAAATGATTACTCACTATGCAACTGTCAATACGCATTAACAGCAACGTAAAATATTGTACCAACAACGAAAGTAAATCAAAATTAATTCTAGTTAAGAGTGAAATCCATTAACTGTTTCGTGCAAGTTTAGAAGAAAATCATTTGCAAAAGAATTAACAAACATTTTAATGGGAATCTTATTTCCGTAAGTGAAGACAGTTTGAAACTTTTTTTTTATTAAGTCCCACGATGAAAACTGCAGCTTTTTTATGCCCTCTGATGACGATCCACGCCGGTGGTATTCTTATGAAAAGCCGCTGCGACCCTCTCGAATTTCTCATCAAGGTCAAAACTGGTATTTAAGGTCAGAAGCTTTTTCCCAACCTGCGTTTCGTAATGCTTTGTATTGTGCTCTCGTGTATCGTACTCTGTTAAACTGTTTAGGGTAAGAGAACTGACGTTTTATTTGTAATATATACAGTATATATATAGGCCCCTATATATACAAGAGAGGAAACCAAAATGCTTCATTAGGTTTTTGTCTGGTTCTGCTGTAAACATTCTTGAATCCAAATGTGATAATAATTTTTAAAATAATGTCAGTTTACATGCGATAAATTAGGAAAAAACACCTTAAACTTCCTTTGGGGAAGGTTTCATATAAGATATGGAACCCCCAAAACGACCTTCGAACTCCTTATTATGCTACTAACCAACGAACCTATTAATAAGTATTCCAACACTCTTAAAGCACAAATTACGACAAAACAAGTATAAATAATGGAAATTCCACTGATCCAAAAGAAAAAAATTGAAGGTTTACTTAAAAATTTAAACCATTCTTTGAATTTGACCATGTAATTTATTTGTTTTTCAGTGTAATAAATATTTTTAGTATAATGAATCAAAGGAAAAGTAACAAGGGGAGGTAATTGCATTTGATTTAAGAGCAGCACGACAAATCAATTAAGAAATTCCTAAGATAAATAAAAATTGTAAATTTCTCGCACTGTAATGATTTTCGTCTATTTATAAGGTGAGAACCGCACACAACAAATGAAGGAGTAAAGCAAATATAATGAGCAATTACACTCATTCGTTGACTTTAAAATTTGATGTATTAACTGTAATAACAGACGACTTTTTATAGTAAGAACCTAAATAATTACACTCTTATAACTAAATGGGGTTGTGAGGTCTTTTTTCTAGCAAGTCTTTTTGGCGTTTGTGACTAGACCTGTAACCTCTCTTTACATTCACACACACACACACACACACACACACACACACACACACACCACACATATATATATATATATATATATATATATATATAATATATACATACTGTATGTTACAGGGAATCTGTGTAACTAGGGATTTCATAAAATCCCTAAAATGTTCAGGGATTTCATGTAAGGTTAAGTCGTGATATTTTTGTTAAATCTACGGGAAAATTATTGAATGCCCGGTTAGGTCAACTGTACGTCCTTGACGATTGGTTACGTTACGTCGTAATATTTTCATTAAAACTAACGAAAATATCACAACCTTACATGAAATCCTTCAACATTTTAAGGATTTCATGAAATCCGTAGTTAAACAGATTCCTTATAATATATATATATACTATATATATATATATATATATATATATATATATATATATATATATATATATATATATATATATATATATATATATTCTTAGAAGCACCCTCAGAGTTAATGTTGCTGGCGCAATTACACTATTTCACCTAAATTATTAAAAAATAAGTACTTCGGAAGTTATTCGCGTTTAAGGGATCAAAGAACCAATGGGAATCATTGTTTCTTTAAACACTTGTTTACACCTTCTTTGATCCCTTAAACGCGAATAACTTCCGAAGTACTTATTTTTGTATAATTTAAGTGATATATTTAAGCCTCATTCCCTTTCCCACTCGCAGTCCACAAATGGGAATGCTCGAAATAGGAATTCGGATTTGGGAAAGTTTCCTTATTTGGAGAAGTGTAAAACGAACGATGTGACGCATCTACAGGCCCGAGGGGTATTTGTTTTTAAATATCTAACTTAAAGTGGGAAATCCTGAAGTAAGAATAGGTATGGATCAAGTCGAGAAGTTCCTCCTTTGAGAATTCTACTGTCCGGTCTTTCATTCTTGGTCGAAGACTAAAGTGTGAATCTCCGAGAATGGGGAGATGGAAAGAACGCCTTTATTCTGTCCTACACCTTTCGGTTCAATAGAGAGACTCGCATGGCGTCGTAATGAGCCAACTTTGAGTAACAAATCAAGTAGAGTAAAACTCCTCTCCAATCAAGAGGAAAATGAAGAGGCAATTTAGAGGAGGAAAACCGAAGTCTACAACGAGAGGTTACGACCTACAGGTCAAACTATTGACATCAAATCCCTTTCAGCTATTTTTGTCTACTTTATCCTAATGAGTTGAACAAAGCAGGAATATAATCGTTATTCAAAACGGATAATTTTAAGAACGTTGTCAGCAACAAACGAATAAAGAATTGCCATAATTATGTTGATTATAATGATCAAAAAAATATTCACCACAAAAAAAAAACCATCGTGAAAATGTTACAAAAAAGTAAAAATTAAATTCTCATCGTTTCTACGAATATATTTTCTTGTTTTTTTTCTTAATAATTCTTACGTGACCGTCTCATACAGCTTCAGGAAATTCCAGACCCAATTGGTGGTAATTTATGACTAAGCTGAAAATTCATGAAAAATCTATGCATTCAATTGAGGCAAAACAAGCGATTTGCATTATTTTTTAAAGGAAAATTATACCGGCAAAAACAGAGTTCATTATTGCAATACGAAATTATTAGCTTCCAAACGTGACCTTTCGAACTTTACAATTTTCTTTTAGTCGGCAAGAAAAGAGGAGTGGATTGGGACAAGTTGGATTATGAAAAATTTGAACCTTACTGTTTCATTATTCTTTGTCCATAATTTCATGTTATTGTAAGTTGGAAGTTGGAAGATTGAAGGTTTACTATTAAATTACAAGCAAGTGGGTGAATAGCCCTGATCAGGTTTCAAAGTGATTTTAAAATTTTGTGTACATAAACACTAACATTAACAAGTAGCAAAGTACCGGGTGATTACAAATGATCTTCCGGATTTTAAACATTTATTATGAAAAAACTAACGAAGCTACAGCGAAAAGCAAGATGTACAAATAAAGAAGAACCCAAAAAGTTTTATTTACGAGCTATTGAAATTCAATATGAGCTCTTTTTATGGCTCTGCAGACATCAAAGCGGTATTCTGTTTCCCTCAATACATTTTGCAGCATATCATACTGAACTTTTCTAACAGCCTCACGTATACTTTCCTTCAAATGTTCAAAAGTTGTTGCCAGTGGTGGAACAAAAACTTAATATTTGATATAGCTCCAGAGGAAGTAGTCAAGAGGGGGTTAGATCGGGTGAACGAGCCGGCCAAGGAATGGGTCCCCCAACGCCCGATCCAACGATCAAGCAATTTGCTCATTCAGGAATGTTGTAACCTCATTGTCGAAATGGGGTGGCGCACCATCCTGCTGAAACCACCATCAGCTTTGTCCTCTAGCAGCTGGGGCATCAGCAGCCACAGCTGTAGTATATCGCGGTAAATGATACCGTTAATTGTTTGGTCAGCAAAGAATGGATCGTACACTTTATCAGCAGTAAGAGCACAAAACACGTTAACTTCAGGGCTATCTCTGACGTGTTCAACATTACAAATAAAAATTCCCTGAAATATTCTTTATTTGTATATCTTGCTTTTCGCTGTAGCATTGTTTATTCTTTTTATAATGTTTAAAATCGGGAAGATCATTTGTAATCACTCGGTATTATGAAGCCCTTTTTTGTATTCTCTTTTATTTTCTTATAAAAACATTGATCGTACCCCATTTTATAATATATATATAATATATATATATAATATATATAATATAATATATATATATATATATATATACACACGCGCCACCAAATTTTTTGCTCTAAAAAACAATTTTGATTCTCATTTGGCTGCAGGCGAGTCCAGTTCCGGTTTGGAAAGACCTTCGATAGTTAAAAGATGATACAAGTCATTTATACGTAGCTCCATTGTCTTGCGAGTTCATTGGACCGATAAATTACAATAACACTGATGGATAACTAAATAATGCATCCATACTGCCATTATTAATTGGCCAAAACAAAATAACGCACGCACGCACACACAAACACACACATATATATATATATATATATTATATATATATTAAACCTTAAAGCTAAAAGTCATATAAAGTTGATGAAGAAATACAGGATATTTCTAAAGTTGCACCACCCACTGTATATAACGTTATATATATATATATATATATATATATATATATATATATATATATATATATATATATATATATATATATCCTGGGGAAGAGAGCACTCCTACCAGGCGCGTCCCTCGGGTGGCGGATGAGGGAACCCTAGAACCTTCGTTCTAGGGCTGCTCCGAATATACAGAATAAGGAGCCGTGGACCAAACAAGCAGCAGAGGGATGGCAAACCGGCTGCTTTATTTGCCAAGAAACCCTCTGATGATGGCGCATACCGCGTACGGGCGAACCGACGCACCTTCCTTCCTGGTTTACAGGAGGGAGGCGCAAACGAGAAGAACCTGGAGCGAAGACGCCATCTGGGGGACCCGACCCGGCTTTAAGCCGGATGGGATATAAGTCAAGTCAGTCATATATATATATATATATATATATATATATATATATATATATATATAGAGTATAAGGGTTGCAACAACCTTGACCTTCGTCAGGATGAACAATTCGAGTGGAAACAAAATCAAGGGTATATACTGTATGTATATATAGGGTTGCGCGACTTTAGAAACACCCTGTATTAGACCTTATATAAAGTGCTTTCTGTATATGAATACAAACAATCGTTTTAGAAGAATCAGAGAATTCAACGTACAAATTTAAAACACAACTTTTATAACAAAATAAGTATTGTAAACAAGTCTCGTCTGTCTGAATAGGCACAACACATTGTACACCCACGCATTTATCTATTTATTTATCTATTTATTTATTTTTGGAGTAAAGAATTTTCTTTCTCGTGGAGTGAGGGGGGGGGGGTGAAGGTTTGAACCAAAATTGTATTTGGATATTTTTTTTTTACGTAAAAAAATTATTAATTTAAAAAATATATATATTTTTTTTTAAATTAAAACTTTTAGTTGGTTTATTAAAAATGGATAATTTACTCGACATTAATTACTTAAAACTTTAAATAATTTTTAAACTGACAATTTTTTGTATTAATTTCAACAAAGAAATAGTTTAAATTAAACAAACTTACTTTGGAATTGATAATAATTAGTGAGGAGGGACAGAAACTGACACAGCGCTCAGGCCAACTAATGCAGCCCATTATTCCAACTCCTCTGTCTTATTATTATTATTACTAGCATAACCTGGATTCGAACTCCCGACCTCAGTGTCTTCACTTTGCTCATAAGGAAACGGCCTTATCCACTCAACTACGGACGCTCGTTTCCTTTGGAATTAGCCAGCGCCCGTAACTCATTGGATAACACTATTTCCCTATAAGCGGAGTGAAGATGCTGAGGTCGGGGGTTTGAACCCCAGAGGAGTTGGAGCAATGGATCACATTAGTTGGCCTGAGCTTTGTGCCAATTTCTGGCCGTCATGAATGATTACACTGCCCAACAAAAAAGGTTTTGCTGGTGATTTAATTCTGAGACCTGTTTCTGGATAATATTGATGTGCTGATTTAAAAAATCACCTTAGATTTTGTCCATCACATCAGGATTTCGTGCAATGTGCAATGCAATATGCCTATTTTGGGTGATCCATGAAGGGCACTTATCAAAATTGATGATTTTTGAGACCTGTTAACAGCTGTTTTGCTGTTAAAATTTTATCTGTGGAATACGCAAATCTGTGCATTAAATCTAAAGGTCATGTACAACATATTAAAATCTTGGGTATCTGTGATTTCTCCAGGTGAGGTGTGAGCGTGACGTCATGATCATGGATTCATTTTTGCTTATTTAAACACTTTTAATCACTTTATGTGTCAATATTACCATTGTATATTAAAGTTCACTCCCTGCACAATTGTTTACTTTTCCATGCTGATTCTGAGTATGTAAAAACTTATTTTTTGAAAAGAAAAAAAATTGGGCATAACCCTGCCAAAATGCGATATCTCCGTATTTGATTGCTCGAAAACTTGACGTGATAGGCAAAAACTAAGGTGATTTTTGAAATCAGCACACCAAAGTTACCTAAAAACAGGTGTTAGAATTAAATCAGCAAAATTGGTGTTGGGCAGTGTTATTACTTTGGAATTAGTTACATTCAAAATTTACCACAGGAAATCTAACCAAATCTCCTAAAATTTTATTTTTACGACTATAGTAGAATTTTGTACTTAACTCTTTAATTTAACCACCAATTATTCAATTATGCGCATTATGTGTACATATATTATTAGAATATCATACATGAACGGGCACGATTTTGCACTATGCAAAATTACCCCACCAAGATTCGAGCCCATCCCATCTTGAATAGAAGGTGAAAGCACTAGCCACTGCGATATGACGAGATAGAAGTTAATACAACCCGTCTTATATTTATACAACCTAAGAAACGCATAACGCTTTCGCAACCAGAGGTATTTTACGTATTAACCTTCCCGTACTCAGAGCTGGGCAGTATTTAAATACATTTGTATTTAAATACGTATTTAAATACATTTGTGTATTTAGAACTGTATTTATAAATACATTGTTTTTCATGTATTTAAATATAGTATTTAAATACTTTAATGAGTATTTAAATACAATGTATTTAAATACTCAAAATATAAAAATGTAAATACTTTTACTGGTTTAATACACGTTCTGTACTAGCACAGTACGACGCTTGGACAGTGTAGTACAGCATGGTTCATGTTTCAACGTGTCAGTTCAATTAGTTGTGTGCCACTCTTAGTCGAAAGTGGTTGATTTCTTTATCGTGTGCGTGTCATGGCTTAGTGAATTAGTGAATGCATATGTTAAAATTTGTATGTATTTAAAATGTATTTACAAATGTATTTAAATACAATTGATGTATTTTGTATTTAGTATCTAAATACATTCGTAAAATGTATTTAGTATTTAGTATTTAAATACATTTCTCCCATGTATTTAGTATTTAGTATTTAAATACATTCAATGTATTTATTGCCCAGCTCTGCCCGTACTCGAGTTAATGACTAACATTTCATTCAAATTATCTGGTGCAACGCTGGGGTGCCGTAGATAAAATATCATGCATGAACGTCTCTGGGCGTTAACTGTAGTTAATCGTAGTTAAAATACCTCGCCTAAAGCAGATATAAATACATCGCTATAAATGCTATTAATTTTTTTAAAATAAGGCATTTATATTATAGGTAATATACAACTCTAACCAAAGGAGTTTAACCGCCTTAAAATTTTTTAGAAAGAGAGGTACTAACAAAAATCACTTTTAACATCATTGATGTACAGTATTTTGAGTACTGATAATGACTTTATTGACACTTGTCAAGATTTGTAAACTACTTCAGATAGATTTGGTGTAATTATTACTTGTTCAGTTAGTTTTGTATCATAATTTTTCAGTTTTTGTAGTTTTTTGGTTAATATATTTAAACTACAAAGTAGCATGAAATTCAGTATATCAACGGCACATCATTATTCAGAAGTAGCTTGCAGGTTTCATTTGACTCATTGAGACAAACTTAAAAAGTTCTAGGGCGATGCACTTTTTTTTTAACCAAAGCTGTATATGCCAAAATTAATTTGACTGAGGCTTTCTTCTGAAGTTTATGCAGGAAATAAAAGAAGCCTTATACATCTAAATTTAATAATGTAATTTGGAAGATGACAGTGACGTGAGTCAATGCACACCAAAAAAAATTAAGGCGAGGCAAATATTTTGGCTAAGGCTGGCTTTGTCCAAAAGAATTGAACCACCCTTGCATATATTAAGTTCAGCATTAAGTGAAATAAAACCTGCATGCTACTTCTAAGTAATGATGTGCCGTTCATGTATTGAATTTCATACCACTTTGTAATTTAAATACGCTTACCAAAGACAGCAAAAATTGAAAAAGTATAATAATAATTACACAAAAGCTTTCTGAGGAAGTTGACAGATCTTGACAAGCGTTATCAAATTCATTATCAGTACTCAAAATACATCAGTGATGTTATAAGTAATTTCTGGTAATAGCTCTCTCATTCCAACATTTTTTAAAGCGTTTCAACTCTTTTGGGTATAGCTGTAGTACACAATAGAATTAAAATGTATTGTTGCACCGCGATATCTATAATGACAGGATACCTGGAGGGCCAAATTGGGAACATTCACAATTCACGGATCCATACTTTACATTCATCTGCCAGAGAAAATACAAGGTCTTCAGGATGAAGATTCACAGTACTTCAGAATCCAGAAAGTATAAAACCAGTTCCATTTCTGGAAAAAATGGTTACGTACTAACCATTTTCAGAACGTTTCGGAAACCTATCTTGTTTGCTGGGAATTACGGAACACGCGTACAGCAGGTTACTTACGTAAATGAAAACAAGAATCCCTTCTATTAAGTCCTATTAAAATAAATTCTAAACTCTTCATGAGGTGAAAATGCTTTTTCATTACAAGTAGTTAATTATGCTTTGCCAAATCAACTCATTTTTAATGAAATATTTCTTGGAAAATATTTTAGGAACTTGTAATAAATGATAAACATTTTTGTTATATTCACTGAACTTCAATTTTATTGTATATCTGCACTTACAATATCCTCTTTCATTCAAGATGGTTATTTTTAGCTGGTTTAATTTGTCACATTTAAATAACGCGATATTATATACAAATTAAATGTGACATACAGCAATCCCTTGCCAACTGCGGGTTTTGCAACCGCGGTTTCGAGTATCCACGCAAAATTTTCTGTATACTGTTTTGGCTACCGCGATCTACAGTTTTGCTTAACCACGGTTTTTCGTATTCTGCACCGTAGCAATAATTTATTATTTCGTTTATATTTGCATTTATAAGTGTAATTATGGCCTCTAAGCGTCGAGTTGATGTTTATAGTGAGGTGAAGGTCATCCCATCATTATTAAAGGTAAATAAAAGTATTCTTATTCACTATTAATATTTAATGTTGTTTCGTTCGTTAATGTTCATGTTAATATATATATATATATATATATATATATATATATATATATATATATATATATTAATGTTGTTTTGCTCGTACAGGTACATATTTCTCATGTTTACTGAGTGAATAGGATGCGTAATTAAGGAAAAAGTGAGTGTTAACCACGGTCGTGGAACCTAATTCCCTATTTCCCATAAGCCTTTAGCTTTACCAACCGCGGTTTTGCCAACCACGGGGGTTTTCAGGAACGTAGTAACCCGCGGTTAGCGAGGGATTGCTGTACTTAAATTCTCAGTAAAATCACGCATTTATCTATTTATTTATGTATTTATTTATTTTGGAGTAAAGAATTTTCGGTGCTGGTTAAGTGTTAGTTTCGGGTTAACGAAGTTACCACTACTAATCCTCAGTTTTTTTCTTTCACTTGGTTCTGATCTGTGGTACGAGACTGTGTTGCGCTAAGGTGAACAATCAAAATGAATTAACAGTTCACACCCGCTGAATACGCTGATATTCATTTCATTTATGGATTCTGTGATGGTAACAGCGGAGCGGCAGTTGAGGAATATCGAAGACGTTTTTCGAACCGCCGAGTACCGAACAGGCAAGTGTTTAGTGACACACACCAGAGATTAAGGGAAACAGGAACAATTGTTCCAAGTAACCAAGAACATGTAGCACGACGGCCCGTTGTTGTGGAAGAGCGCATACTGGACCTAGTACAACGTAGCCCAACTACCAGTGTTCGAAGGATTTCTAGACGAATTGGTGAATCCGCATCGCGTGTATGGCGAACCATACATGATGAGGGTTTGTATCCCTATCATTTGCAACGTGTACAAGCTCTTCAACCGGATGATTACGATAAACGTGTTAAATTTTGCCAGTGGATGGTTATGCATCGCCAAATTCTTCTACAGATCTACAGAAGCTAAGGCTAACAAAGACCCCCAAGATCCACTCTGAGGTTAGTCCGAGAGAAAGAAGAGAGTAGGAGGTTAAAAGAAGAGAATAAGGGGTTAAGTAAGTAGCGAAACCTATCATTCGTGGGTTAACATTCATTCAGAAAAAGAGAGAGAAAGACTCACCATCATCATCCGCCGGCCACTGCCGACAAGTCGGAAAAATAGTCAAAGAGAATAGGAAAGGGGTGAAAGATGAAAAGAAGTAAAATAAGAACGTTTACAAACCATGCAAACACAGTCTCAACTCAAACTACAGACATGCAAGTAAAGAGAGGATAAGAAAAAAAAAATTAGTAGTATGAAGAGTATAACAAAAAGTGGGTTAGTTTACGCTACGAGGCTACATCTAAGTTCGTGTTAGTCTAATTATTTTTAAAAAAAAATTTTCTTAATCGCATACTGTTTAGTGATGAAGCACGAAATTCCCACTTGTGGTCCGCCGATAATCCCCACGGTATTGTTGAAGGAAACTTTCAACATCGATTCTCGATGAATGATTGGTGCAGTGTAATTGGAGATCAGCTGATTGGACCGTTCGTTTTGGAACAACGATTAACTGCTGATATTTATCCGAGTGTTTCGATGACTTAATTGCCGCTTTTGATGGAGGACGACGTGCCCTTGGAGACAAGACGCAGGATGTTCTTTCAGCACGATGAGGCGCCACCACATTTTGGTCGTTATGTTACGGATTACTTGAATCAGCGGTACAGGAATCGTTGGATTGGTCGTGCTGGCTCAATATCGTGGCCCTCGAGACCTCCGGACCTAACCCCATTAGATTTCTTTTTATGAGGCCTTATGAAAGAGACAGTCCACAAGACCAAAGTACAAACGAGAGAAGAACTCTTGCGTCGGATTATGGATGCCGCTGCTTACATACGAGAACACCCCGAAATGATTGAATTGGCAGTAGACTCTTGTTTGGAACGAGCAAGGCTGTGCATTGAAAACCGAGGCGGACATTTTGAACATTTATAAAGTGTATCTCATAAAATGTAGCAATAAATAAATCAGATTAATACTCTCGTTTATTTTTTCCATGCACCTTAAAACGTCCGTAGCTCTGCAACCGTTGGAAATAGCACCGATGTTGTATTAACTTTTTTACTCGATATCACCCGGCAAATCACCACCCAAAGTATGGCAGACCAGTTGTGAAACATCCTGTATAGGCTTTACATCAGAGACGTACAGTATTTCTGATATTTCAGTCCCAAGATCAAGTTCCACGATTCTTCTATTGCATACATTGTAATCATCCTGGTATTAGCTTCACTTGCCAAACTGAATCTAATCGTATGCACTTTTTCACCATTTGTTATCATCATTGGGTATCTTGAAGATAATTCCTCTTATACGTCATTTTATCGTAAACCAACATTAATCCTGTTAACTAAATTCTCATTTATTCCCTTCGGATGTAAACGCAATTTAATTTTTATTTTAATTATTAGATCATATCAGATTTACTCTTATGCTAGTTTGTATAGCTATTATATTTTTATCTGTTTAAATTATATTATGCATGTGGGAAGGTTTTTCCTTCCCTATAAGATATAATTTGTTGAAACTTCCAAATTTTATTCCCAACTCTCTTGAAACAAATTCAAACCCATACAGAACTATCAATAGTTCATTTAACAATGAACATGGAACGTAGTTTTACAATAGTTTGGCCCTTAAGCTTTTGGCTTTACTGGGTTCTTGCATCATTTAAAAGATAACACGTCATTTTATCATTAATTGCAATTACTATTATAATCACCATGACAGTTATTACTAATACTTTCCTCCTTATTAGCATTATCGACTAAATATAATTCTTAAATAATCCTTGAAAATATAATCAACACAATTCATTTGATTTAAATTTAAGGATACTGTTCCAACGACTGTATAATCTCTGTTGTTCAATAGCATATTCGTATAACTGTGGACACCATATGGAACTATATATTGTAAAACGATCAACTACTTGAAGCCACGCATCTCTGAACACATGAAAAAATGCTTTCGTACAAATATATGTAACCACAGCCATGAGTGAGCCATGTCATGGCTCATACGCTCAACTATCAAATTCTCCAGTGTGGCTTCAAAATGCTTGCTAACTTGGGCCTTAAAACGATGGAATTCTTTTAACTGGATGGATATTTTGCGGTTGTTTAAACTACCCCATATCCGTAACAAAAAGGTCATGTGACAGGGGGGGTACATACAGCTTCACACAAGATCGAATCATGGGTCGCTACATCATCTGGACGCAGAGGACGGTTCCCCATCCAACTAAAACCCCGACCCAATGTCGCTTAACTTAGCTGATCTACGGAAAGCGGTGATGCAATACTGGCCACAATGTATAGCCCTCTTTTCAGCTACATGTGAAGGCTAAGCTAGATATAAACTCGGATGAACCTTTTATAAGTTTGAACCATTTTGAAGGTCATACATTTTAACATTACACAATTCTATACCCAATTTTAATTCTGAACAACTTTCATTTTACTTTTTATTCTTGATTTTAAGAAGTGTTCTTATAACTATTTGAATTAATTAAAGAATATGAATGCATTTTCATTACATTTTAACTATGTAACGCCTCTTAATTAACTTTGTTAAGTTACATAATATATCCTGAACGCTGATCATTTTGTGGTGGTTTGTAATTTAGCGGTTGAGTATGATAACACGTGATTTTGCAACGTCTTCTGTTTACAAATTAAGGATCGTTCACTGTCTGGCGCTCCTCTTGATGATATATAATGCAAAACCACAGGTAAAAATGAAAAGCGATTCCAAGGCCTTTCGTACGTCAGGGAGGTGTACTGCTAAATACACGAAAGGCCTTGAAATCGGTTTTCAATTTTTCTTGATTATATACACTGAGGATACATTGTTTACAAATTAAATTCTAAAGAGAAAGTAAAGATTTTTCAAAGTCCTTTTTTAATCTATACACCTATTTAATATATGAGCAGCTCGCATCATTACCAAGTATACATCACCAATGGAAGCAACAATGCTTTGATTTATATTCAAATGATCAATCGAATTTATAATCTCTCTCCATGCATTTGGCGTTAGCTTCTGTTGTGTACTATAATTGGACTTATATTTTTGGGTGTATGATTCATCAGGACTAAGATGCACGGAAAGTTTATTTCCTTACTGAGGCCACACGAATGTACAGTTTTGGAAAAAGGTTCGTCTAAAACCAGATTTTCTAAAATACACAAAAGAAAATTACTTGTTGGTAATATTCTTTTTTTTACATTTTATTTTTATGGGGTAACACTAATAAAATTTCGAAAACAAAACTCGGTTATTTCTGATCAGTAATTTTTTTATGCTTTTAAGAATTTTGTTTCTAGGCGAACTTTTTTTCCGAAACTATGCTTGTTCTAAACACAAATACATTCATATCACCCGAAGCTTGTTCTACACAAACTTGATCAGGAACTATATAAATATATCTGCTATTTCCAACCTTTCGTGATATATATATATATATGGGAATGAACTCAGAATGGTCCCCTGAGTTTTTTATGATACACACAGACCGTGCATGGAACAAGGAACTCTTCTGGGATAATTAAATCCACTATAGTCCGAATAAGTAATGGTAAATGACAAATACCATAGTTTTTCTTTTTCATGATGCTAGCCCGACGTGGGCAACGGGTCACTCGCAAAGAGGTCCCATAAATATAGCTTTCCTCACTAGCTATCTGCAAAGCAGACAGGATCCAGCTTTGGGACATGGATCTAGGGTTTAAAGCAGCCTAGCCCTGCTACATTTAGAACCTCAATATAAGTGGATTTAATTATCCCAGAAGAGTTCCTTGTTCCATGCACTGTCTGTGTGTATCATATATATATATATATATATATATATATATATATATATATATATATATATATATATATATATATATATAACTATGTTGTTCGCATATTTAAAATGATATTGCAGACTTTTACTTCCGTACAATATTAAAATAATAAAATAAAAGCATAATGCGTATCACCATAATTATCCCCTTATAGTAACCAAAAAGTGCTCATAATAGTAATCTTACGTAATGTACGTCCTTACTGTCTACTCATGCAGAAATCAAAAACGTGACTCTCACGAAGAGAAATAAGAGAATATAAGTTATTGGGATCATTCTTAGAAAGATATGACAGCATAGCAAATGTTTAAAATCTTGAAGAAAATTTCAAATCGTAGGCAAATATTAAATGTTGGATACTGTACGTGTTTTTATGGGAGTCGTCTCCTGACAATAAACATCATTATTATTATAATCATTATTATAATCAAACCATATCATTTTACCGTCTGGATATGCTTTCAGTTTCCTTTGAAGTAAAGTGAAAAGCTTAGAAATATTAATACAAGTATTTATTATGAAAAAATTAAAAAACAAACAAACTGCCCACAATTCTTTCAATTTGTCTCAGAGAAAAAACTACATTCATTTATTGTGAGAGTTTAATTATTAGCAAATGATTAATTAGAGGATTTCTTAACTTTATTACGTGTTCATGAAAATGGTAAAGTTTATTGGCAGACCATAGTCCATAATACGAACTGACAATAGAATACATATCTACAATTCAGAGTAGGCCCCTAAAAAGTTTTTCCATCTGTAAACTATTATTTTCAGCTTTAGTTTTAATTTATAACTTTTATTTAGTTTAACCATACATAATAATTTTTCTTTTTATCACTAATTTTGGATCATCTGAAGATCAGGGCCCCCAGCCTCATTTACCAAATGATATCTTTGTTAAAACTAACGAAAATATCACGACTTAACCTAACCAATCGTCAAGGGCGTACAGTTGACCTAACCGGGCATTCATTTTAATTTATTATTATATTTGGTACTGGTAAAGCAAAAAACAATACATGGGGGCCCTGATCTTCAGGTGATCCGTTAAAAATTAGGGATCACCTGAAGATCAGGGCCCACATGTATTCTTGTTTTTTGCTTTACAGTACCAAATATAATAGAATTAAATTGAATGCCGGGTTAGGTTAATTGTACGCCCTTGACGATTGGTTAGGTTAAGTCGTGATATTTCGTTAGTTTTAACGGAGATATCATTTGGTAATGAGGCTAAAAGCCCTGATCTTCAGGTGATCCTTTTTAACTATATATTTATTACCTACAATAAAGTAATATCAGAACAGTGAATGGTTTTACAGATTTTCAAGTTGAAAAAAAGACTGAAAAATGTACAGAGTGGCCATAAAGTCCCTTTGCAGTAGCATTATGTTGCCCTTGTTTTTCATGCAAAGGGACTTTGTGGCCACCCTGTATTATTATTAGACTTCAAAAAAGTTCGTAAAAGTTTTTATGAACTTTTTGAACTTTTAGTACTTTTACGAACTTTTGAACTTTTAATAATGTTATGAACTTTAAGTAGTTTTATGCACTTTTGTAATATTATTAATATATTACAAAAAGTGCATAATATTACTTTAAAAGTCCAAAATATTAATAATTATTAATATTTTTGACTTTTAAATAAATTTATTAACTTAAACTTCAGTGAAATAAAGAGTTTGTGTTAAGATTAGATCCCGAATCACAAGCGATCGTGGATACTCAAGAATTACTGGACGATTCAAAGCTACCACAAGATATTGCTTTCATAGCATCAAACTTAAATGCTTGACAGATGCAATAAAAAAATTGGAAGGTTGTTAAGCCTAGTGGATGCAATCACTGTTGTAGAAAATGAAAGATAACAATAATAGGTTCATATAAAGAAAATATAGAAGATGTTCTGAAAAATAATCCTGATTTCGAGGTTCTCTCCAGATGTGCTCAGATTCTGCAAGGAAGAGGAGATTACGATTTTCCAGTGCTCTCCAGAGATTGTGTGCGCCTTAAAATTTGCTCCAATAGTTTCAGTCGAAGTTGAGCGATTCTTTTCCTTTTACAAAGATGTAGTTGTGCCAAAGAGACTGAACTTAACTTTCGAGCATATAGAAGAGAATATGATTCTTCAATGGAATAAAGATATTGCTTAACATGTTCAATAACTTCTGTGTTTGTTTAACGAATAAAGTAAAAGTTTTTCTTTGGAGTTTCATATTTTTTATAATTTTGTATTTTATAAAATCTAATTTTGTCTTTTAGCAAGTGCAATGAAGAAGTATGCTTTTTGATGTGTAATTCTTGATACCTATAATTGATAGATCTAATTGATATGTAATGAATTATTATGAACTTTTTTGAATTTTTGGCAAATTTAATGAACTTTTTTGAACTTTCAAGGCATTTTTTATGAACCTTTTTGAAGTCCTAATTATTATGTATTTTGTATTATGTTTCAATTACCTTTGATCCATTTTACTCGGGGGGGGGGGGGGGGGGGGTTACCACTAAATGAGAAAGGTTGACAAACGAATCAATTTTGAAATTATGTAACCATAATAAGTTATTTTAAATTTAAAAGAAATTCGGATAAAGCTTTCGCATATAAATAGTAGTAATAATATAGTATACAACAGACAAAGCTCTCTCCTCCTCCGCCAGCCACTGCTGACAGAAAATAGTAGTGAAAGAAGATTTATAGGAAAGTAGGAACAAGTATAATGAAAAGAATAGCTTCATAGTTCATTCACACCATGGGTACGCTTATCTCGTGTACTCAGTTACGCATTAGAAGACAACGGAAAATACAGGATAAACATGAATACTAAACTATTAATCTAATCTACGCCATGCCTTATTTAAAGAAATTTTTTATTTATTTATTATGTACAAGAAGTCATCATTTCGACGTAGCCAAAGCCAAGGTATCGAAGACTTATCATATATTGCGTCCGATTACCCAGATAATGTTATGCATTTCTATACCACACTTCTCTAATCTATTAAACACGGTAAGCGAGTGTCTGAGCGTGTTTTCTGTAATTGGATGTCTGTCATGTGTATATGTCTGCCAACTCTTTGAATGTCGCCAATATTCAACTTGGGTCTCCCGCCGTGAAATGTGTTTATGCGACAAGTGATATATTGAGTTGTTCATACTTCGCAGTGTGCCACCACGAGAGCGGAGAAAATATCTTTCCGGCGAGGAATATCAGAGGAAGGTCCCTGTATCTATCCCCGTATACTTCTTCCTTATGGAGAATGAAAGCGTTTCATGGGTGATCACTCGTTGTTTCTACGGCGAATTAAGAGTCTTTCACTTAGGTGTGTTTATGAGGCAAGTGATCAAAAGAAGAGTTGCTCGATGAGAGACAGATAGACAGACAGACAAAGGTGGACTTATTTTTCGAATATCACGTTCTGTAAGACGAAGTGAATTTAATGCCGGTTTCGGGGGATGGGGAAAGGGGAAGGAGATATATATATATATCTTATATATATAGATTATATATATATATATATATATATGGAGAACGTTATGTGGCATGGGAATTATTGGGCTATTTTCCCCATTAATTGCATGCAACACGTCTTAAATTACTCTGAAAATTATTCTTTCGAAGGAGCATGCAAAGACCCAAAATTCCTTCCGATATTAAACATTTGTTTTAAAATGAAAAATAGCTATGAATAAAATTATATCAAAGATTACACTTCTATAACTGTAATGTGACTGTCGGAATGCGCAGTACGGAACAGCCTTGCTTGAATGTGCAATCGTGGTGTCTGTAGCTGAAAAGTACGTATGCGCATGGCCTTTGTGCGCGTGCCTGCACAGAAAATAATAGGTTAGTTTACCCGATTCACGCATAAATGAACAAAATTCGTAAACTTTCTCTTCTCAGTGTTTCATTTCAGTTGAGAAGAGCTCATGCACAGGGTTTTCTCCCCCCCACCCCCAATCACAAACGGTCACCTTAAAGGGAATCATTAAAAAGTTAAATTTCAGTCGAAAATGTTAAAAAAAAATTCTTTTCGTTACCGAAACCTTTGGGGTCAATGGACCTCTCCTGAGCTTCACCTCTTCCGCTGGAAATTTTTTTAAATTTTTTTTTTAGATGTGGTCTTAAAGAAATAATAACGGTGAACGTATGTTTTGTGGTAAATGTAGACGGCAAAGATTTCCCCTTAATAAAAGCTGCTTCAACCGAAGGTATATTTCTTGAACATGTGCTATAATTAATCAAAAATTAATATAGATTTAAAAAATATTGATGAAAAAAATCTTTTCCAAATTTTATAATGGTGGGTCCCGAATTAATAATAATAACAATAATAACAATAATAATAAAATAATAATAAAAAGGTATTTTTATTACTGAAAACTTAAAAATATTTTTATTAAATATTTGCGACCATCCTTTTTCACATATAATTGATGAAGTCTATTCCGAGAAGATCAAAACGGAACATTCTATCATTCATTCATGAAGAAAAGTATGTATGTGGGCTTTCCACTTCATCCTCATATAGATTGAAGTTCTCGAGGAACAAAACTGCGTCCCACATAATCTATCTGCCTATCTATAGTACATAGAGCATATTTTTTTTACATACACACATAATATATATATACGTACAAGTTTAAAAATTTATATTTTATTGATGTACACCTTAGTTTAATTTGAAAAATTTACTTGTTGAAGGTAGGAATAGTGTGTCCCAAAACGGCTGGGCAATAAATATCTTGAGCCCCTTCCACTTTGAAATTAAAATGTTCTAGAAACAAAATACATACATACACACACACACACACACACACACACACACACACACACACATATATATATATATATATATATATAATATATATATATATATATTATATATATATATATACAGCCAGGATTGATGTACAACACTATGTTAAACTGATTCATGTTGCTGCATTTGCTGTTGCAACATCGATATCAGTGATTTATGATATACTATTTCTACAATTATGAGAACATATAAAAGTGATACAATTTTGTTTCAAGCGAAGGCAGCAAACTCGATCAATCCCAAATTTGTTACATAAAGATTTGTAGGATCATCTGAAGATCAGGGTCCACAGCCTTCATTAGCTAGCCTTATAAGGCTAACTAACAAAAATATCACGACTTAACCTAACCAATCGTCAAGGGCGTACAGTTGACCTAACGATTGGTTAGGTTAAGTCGTGATATTTTCGTTAGTTAGCCTTATAAGACTAACTAACGAAGGCTGGGGGCCCTGATCTTCAGGTGATCCGGATTGTATGCTCATACATAACACAAATGTTTATAAAAATATGTAATCGACTTACACAGTAACATAATATTCAGGGTTGAAACTAGAAATGTCACGGTAGGTAAAGCAAAATACATAACTGGTTGAAGTATCACATTATCACTAAAGCACGACTGAGAGAATTCAGCTTACAAAATGAAGTAAATAAAATATATTTCAAATTTAGTTCTTGTATTGCTTGTACCAAAGTGCCCTCAAATATAATATTTATTTCAGTGCTCATTGGAGCAGATATTCTTATTTAATCTAAGATACTAACGCAAATTTTGGACGTTTTCCAGTTTATGTACCGTTTTCTACAATGTTGGCTTTTATGCAACTTTCTAGTGTTTCTTTGCTTCTGTTAGGCACAGCATAGAGTAAAACAGAAGGTTAGGTAAGGTTAGGTTACGTTAGGTTAGGTTACGTTAGGTTATCAAGAACTTACCTCTCTTAAAAAGTTGTTATAATCGACGGCGGTTGTATGACCAATCAAAAATAAATTATATGAAAAACGGTACACAAACTGGAAAAGGTCCCAAATTTTAAGCGGTTAGGAATAAGTTATCTTAAAATTATATATATTAAGTTTTATACATGATGGAAAATTATTGATCACAACTTTACTGTAGAATTTTAAAAACGACGATCTTATATTTGTTCAAAATTTCCTAATAAACTTTTGGTAAATGATTTTTGTTGGCAGACAAAGTCAGTTTAGAATTCAGAAATTGGGTGGAATTCTCAAATTTAGTTCAGGTATTGAATCTTTTCCCATGTCCTTATTTTAATACCGAAATAAGGAAAAAGAAATACTTAAAAATATAACTATTTCATCTCGATTTCCATCATATTCCACAGAATAGTAGTTCCGGGAAAAAAGTTCGCCTAGATATTTTATTCTATTTGGAGATTGTAATTAAAATTTTTAAAAAAGTCACTGATCACTACTAATGTTTTTGTACTTAGAAATTTTGTTTCTTGGGAAATATTTTTTCGAAACTAATACCCACTTCTAAATACAAACTGTTCAATACATTTTTCTTAGACTGAATAAACTATGGAATACACTCGTAAAACACTTGTGGATAGTTGATGCTCCGATCAAATTTTGAATTACACAGATCATACAGAAGGTTGAGAGACTCGCAGACAAATTTCAATAATAATTTGTGGTAACTTGACGATATTTTTTAACTTTACAGCCAAAATGTTGTCTTCTGATTGTTATTTAACATTTCATTTTTTGAATATTTACGCAAAAACAAAAATGTTCATATATTAACATCAGTGAAAAGAAAAAGAAAAAGAAAAAAAGAATGAACAATTTTTAAAAATTGTTAGAATTAGTTAATTAAATAAGTTATTGCACAAAGCATTCAGCCGATAATGACGATAACAATAATAATAATAATAGTTGTCATAATATTTGCGTGCAGCTCCACTAAACTTGGGCAAATTATTTTCTATTATATAAAATATATATATATATTATATATGTAATATTATATATATAATATATTATATATATTTATATATATAATTACATTAATAAGAGCAGAACCAATGTCAAATATAATTGTACACAAGGCATTAATTTCGATAAACAACTTCATTTCATAATAAAATTGAGAGTGTCCCAAATTATTTAATTTGGAATCAGAGAGTAATTGCAAAGGAGAAATTCTTATCATAAGTTTCGCATCCGGCGCCTTCAGTGCCTCTTCACAGCATCTATTGCGCACATCTTGCGCAACTTCCTGCAGTTCGAAGCTGTAAAGGTCATACAATTTACTGGAGTCAAGACTTCATTATTTAAAAGGTTTTTTTTTTTTATTATTTTTGTGATGCGATGATAAACCGTCCTTCAGAAGAACATATTTTGAGGGCTCAAAATTTCATTTGTACGACTCCATTTCTCATTTCATTCGAACAGTAAATAAATTAAAAAAATTGTGTGTGTGTGTTGTGTGTGTGTGTGTGTGTGGTGTGTGTGTGTGTTTTAAGACAGAAAATCCTCTGGGTGTTACAATGCTGCAATGCTGTGTAATTATATAGTTCATATATCAGGTGATTTTTTAAAAATCACACTTTAAATTTTAAAAGGTTTGTAATTTTTTTTATTAACTGGAGCAAAAGCATGAAATTGTTACTGTACCTTCTTTATACATGAGGAATTAGTCCTGTAGTGCAAAACATACTCTATGCGATTTTCTCTCACCTCATTAACTCTTTGTACACGAACAACAAAATTTTGCAGTACTCTGAACAGAGTATCTGTTGAAATCTGAGAAATTTCTTACTCAATGGATGCTTTCAATTCTCCTGTTGTGTGTGGATTCTGTTTAAACACACTGTCTTTTAAATAACCCCACAGATAAACGTCACAAGGGTTTAGATCTGGTGATGTTGGTGGTCATGATATTCCTTTATCATAAACCGCGGAAATTCTGTTGGACAGGATTCTTCCCTCGAAAGTATCGTGAACCGAGAGGACACATCACATAAAGCATGTTTTGCACTAGAG
>JAJOZX010007457.1:125000-227336 GCA_023014485.1 Bathynomus jamesi | reverse complement strand
TATTAAAATAAGGGTTGTACAACGGTATTCCTGACAAAAGTAATAGTACAGTAATGAGGTTACAGCTGTATTGGGAACACAATATAAAGTTCTTAGTATAAAGTGTAAAGTGTACTGTACTCTATCTCTCCCCCAAGTCTTTGAGCCAGCAATTTTATAAAGAAGATTATTAAGGATAATATGGCAAAAAAAAAAAAAAATTTGTATGTTTACGGATAAAGACTAAACCTTATTTTGTCAGTACCCTTAATTTAAGGCATACTTGATTGGTTACTCTTCTTGATTCATATGGTAGTCTTCATGCCAGGTAGGGGGGCGTCTGGTACGGTTCGAACGCCTTAGTGGAGTTGCAGTTTGGGGTGCCGTACCCATTGGCCTAGGGGGTGCAGGTGGTAGTATGTCGATGGGCGGCGTTGACATGTCTTCTTGGGTGGGGGGTGTGGTCTCTTCAGGGGTCGGGCGCCTGCGTTCAACGTGTGGGCTGGACCGTGTCGGACTACGGGGTGAAGCGGGTGTCTTTGGTCCTGGTGCTGACCTGGCAGGTGTAGGTGGTGCAGCCAGTGGCGGTCCTAGCTTACATGACGCCCTGGGCGAACCTCACCTTCAGCGCCCCCCCCCTCCTCCCCTGTTCGCCAACACACACACATTCGAATCCCCCCAAAATAAAGGACAGACATAACTCTTTCACAAAATAACTTTTTATTGGACTAATTGTTGGAACTTCAGAACCAAAACAACAAAACAAAGACTCAAATTTCTGAATTTTACAAATCCTTCATCACGTAAATAGAATAACTCACTTAAGAGAATGTAATTATGATACTATGAACAGGAAAAATACAAATTAAATTGCACAACTGCCATAAATAAACTAGAGAATCAAATTTCTAAATTGTACAAATGCTCTATCACATAAATAGAATAAGACACTTAAGAGAGGGAAATTATTATGCTACACTTTGAACAAGAAACAAAATAAATTGCACCACAGCACAACTGCCATCTAAAGCCTGACTCTTCTTACCTTCCTTGATGCAAAGTCATTGATCTTTTATTATTTATTTTATTTTATTTTTTATTTTTATTTATTTCTTTATTTATTTATTCTTATTTTTATTTTTATTTTTTTTGCAGGCGCTCATGCCGCCCCTCCACAAATGCCGCCCTGTGCGGCTGCCCATATTGCCCATATGAGGAACCGCCACTGGGTGCAGCAGGTGGGCTGTTGGTGGGCACCGCTAGGAAGTCCTTCAAATGTTGGTCTATGGTCATCTTTGGAGCAGGTGTGCTGAAGGGTTCATATTTTTTAAGGAATTTCCTGTTCCTTACAGTTACCCTCCCAGATCCATCGACCCTAACCACGTACTGGTCAAACTGCCTGACTTCGATGACCACACCTGTCTTGTCCCATTTACGGGCGTGTGGACCGACCTGGTTCTGGATGCGTATAAGGTCTCCGACTGCTAGTGGTGGGAGTCTCTTGGTGTGCTCTGACCAGCGTTCCGCTCCCCTCATGTGGCGGTTCCTCAGAGCTTCTTCTCGGGGCCAAGTTTTCACGCCACGTGTCGTGTGGTTTATATCGGCCGGGAAGGATTGGAATGAAGTCCCGGATAGGGCGGCCGAATACACACATTGCTGGGGAGTGTTTTGTATCTCTATCCGGCGTGTTTCTGTATTGAAGCATGGCCCGTTGAAAGTTTTCGGTGTTGAGGTCGCCGTTTGGTCCAGTGTTGTCGGTTATTAGGCGTTTCGTTGTCTTGACACCAACTTCTGCCCGACAGTTGCTGTGAGGGAAAGCCACTGATGAGAGTCGGTGGTGTACGCCCCAGTTTTTGAGGAACTGCCGTGTGGCTGCTGCGGTAAATTCAGGGCCCCCATCGGAAGCCAGTTCGTCGGGGATGCCGAAGGTGACGAAGGTCCGTCGGAGGCAGGCGATGAGTCCAGCAGCACCATCTGATGACCTCTCTACTATTGGCCAGTTAGAGTATCTGTCCACCACGACCAGGTAGTTTACTCCTTTGTAGTGGAAGTAGTCCGCGCAGACGCACTGGAAGGGGTATTCTGGTGATGTTGGTGGAGTGGGTGGAGCGCTGGGCTGGGTTGGTGCCATGCGGTTGCAGTGGTTGCAGCTAGCCCGTAGTGCTGTGATGGCTGGTGTGATGCCAGGCCAGAAAATGGAGTCTTCTGCTCTGGAGATCATGGATGAAGTACCTTGATGAGCTGAGTGGAGTGAAGCCAGTACTTCTTGCCTGAGGGCCGGCGGGATAACCGTGCGGTTCCTGTACATTACCACGCCGTCAACAGTGCGGAGGTCGTCGCGAAACTGGTGATATTCCCGCAGCTGTGCAGGGAGTGCATGGCGGGATTCAGGCATGCCGGACTCTATGACATTGGCTAAACTATTCATGACTTCATCGCTGGTCGTGGCGGTGCGTACTCGATCCCATGTCACTGATGCCAGGCTCAGCGAGTTGAGTGTTGATGCGGCTGCAGAAATGACGCAGGCTTCCATGCCATTACCATCTGTCAGTGATGTCCGTATGCCGGCTAGGAAGGTGGGGGGGGGAAAGAACGCCGTTCCCTCGCATGGTTGATGGATGGCTGCTACGTCATCGGGGAGTGTCAGTGGTATGGGGTCGCCAGTGGGGTATCGTGACACCCCGTCAGCAGCTTTGTGTTTCGCGCCTGGTACGTGGATCATCCGGAAGCGGTACCTGAGGGTTTTTTCCTTCAAGTTTCTGAGGCGTGTATTAGATATGTCCTCTAGGGATCTGTCACCAAACACTTTGAGGAGAGGTTTGTGGTCCACTGCAATTATTAGGTCTTCGCATCCCAGCACGAAGTACCTCGCCTTGTCAAGGGCATCGGCGACAGCAAGTGCTTCTCCTTCTACTGGTGCATAGCGGGACTCAGCTGAGGTAGTGAATCTACTGCCGACCAATGTGACACGCCATCCAGTATGGCAGCAGAAGGGTTCGACTCGTGTACAGGTGCAGTGTTTCTGAAGTAGCCAGTAGCCGATGCCTGTTTTCGACCAGTCTGTGGCGAGGCATGTGGGCTTGGTTTTGTCAAAAATTTTAACACCCTCCTCTATTTCTGTGATGATGACATCCTTTGATTCTTCGAAGATGGTTTCCAATTCGTCATCCCACTTGAAAGGTGTTCCTGGCTTCAGAAGTAGGCGGAACGGCTGCATCCTCTTGGCCATGCTGAAGGCATACGACACCTGGTTGATGAGCCCGAACCATGATCGAACGTCGGTGATGTTCTTTGGAGATGGAAACTCTAGGATTGCTTTGAGGTATTTTTTACAGGGTCGGACACTGTCAGATGTGATCTCGAAGCCTGCAAATTCAACCTTGTCCTGACAGAACACAAACTTGTCGGGGTTCAGTGTGATTCCGTGTCTGCCGCAGGTGTCAAGCCACTGGGTGGCCTGGAAGAAGCTCTCCTCCACTGTGTCTGACCAGAGCAAGACGTCGTCAATGCACTTTGTATTGTTAGGGATGCTCGATACAATTTCGTCGTACCTTCTTGTGTAACCGTCACCAGATGCAATGTAACCCTGGGGAGCGGTTTTGTAACGGTAGCGACCCCAGGGCGTTATGAAGGTGGTCAAGTGGCGGTCTTCTTCACAGATTGGTACGCTGTGATATCCATTCCATGCATCAAACACTGTTTCTTTTTGCCTTGCGGTACTGATCTGGCCTGGTGGAATGGCGATTGAGTGTGGTGTGTTTCGCGGGTGGCGTGAGCGTTGAGGGGTTGAAAGTCAACGGTACGCCTTGGTTTTCCGTTCTTTTTGGCGCACACCACCATTCTGTGACACCAGGTTACGGGCTCACCAACGGGTACTGGTTCAAGGACACCCAGTCTGACATCTTGGTCGAGGCCAGCCTTCACGTCCTCCTGCCAGTGGATTGGTACTGGGACGGGGGTGTGATGTGCGACTGGTTTGGCATTGGGGTCCACCATCAATTTCATTGGGGGGCCGTCCATCATGGGCAGCGCTTGGTGGTCACAAGTGTTGAAGGTGCTTGATTTGTAATAGTCCAGCAGGTATTCCTTGAGCTTTTGCTGGTTCGCCGCAACAGCGGGTAGCGGTAGCTCGATTGGAGGTGATGGAGGATGTTGGCGTCTTGGACAGTCACAGTTAGTTACAAGTCCGCTGTCACTGTGTGGCGTGCTGGCACTGTTGTTACAGTATTGTGCTGGATCCAGTTGGACTTCCCCCACTGTAGGAAATCTTCCCGAGATAATGCCGAGTGAAACGCATGCCTCTCTGCTGATGAAGAACTTGTCAGAAGAATCTGTCACATATGTTACCTGTCTCGTTTCTACTTGTTGGCCCTGTTCATCCTTGCCAGTGAGGCGAAGTATGGCTGCGCCAAGGATTTTGATGCCCTTGTTGTTGGCGGCGTGCATCTTCATGGTCACAGGGATGAGGTCAGACTGGAGAAGCCCGAGGCGGTGGATAACCTTGATACCGGTGAGGCAGCTCTGACAGCCTGTGTCTGCCATGGCAGGCAGTACCACGGTTTTTGGGTGGGCATTGAGGGTTGCCCCAAGCGCCTCGTAGTCTTCGGGGAGAGTCCTGACTGTCAGGTTGATGTGTGGCTGTGGTTGTGAGTTCTCCTTGATCCACATGTCCGATAGTTCATTGTAAATGTGATGGTCGAGGGCGATTGCTCTTTTCTTATGTGGCTCGGAAGTGTTGCTTGTGGCGCAGAGAAGATCAAATACCGCACCTTCGCACTCATCAGCTTTATTAGGAGTGGCTGAAAGGCTCTTGTCCTTGTCTTTGCTCCTGCATACGGATTCCCAATGGCTGTCGCGCTTGCAAATTTTGCATTTGTGGTTGTACGCAGGGCAATCCTTCTTGCGTATGTGGACTGGGGCTCTTCTGCCGTGTCCTTTTTTACCACAATATGAACAGGGGGCATTTTTGTCTTGTGGGGGTATTTGCTTACTTCTCCTGTATGTGCTGCCTGCGGCCTCCACGGCATGGGAGTCCAGCAGTCGTGATGCTGAGCGCTTGCCTGCTTCCTTCGCCTCGACAAACTGAAAGACGTCTTCCAGGGTCATCTCCTGGTTACTGTTGCCGAGGAGTTCCAGTTGTATTTCCGGGTCAGCAATTCCGCGGGTAAGGACGTCGCGAAGGATGGGGTCAGTGTAATTTACGTTGTTGTTGCAGCTTGGGCATTCAACAAGAAATTTGCAGACTCCGGCCTGACCACGAAGACGGGCTCCAAAACTGCGCACAGTTTCGTCGCGGTCTTGTCGCATATTGTGTAGGGTAACCCTGGCTACCATGGTGTTCTCCTCTCGGACAGCTAGTTTCTTGATTGCAGCAAGGACTTCATCTTCGGTTTTGTTTGTTAGGCTTCCACCTGCGGATCTTGTCAAATCTTTGCGGAGTGAATAATCTTTGTTTTAGGAATTTGCAAAAAGACCGTTGTCATAAATGAGAACCAACTCTTTGTGATCGTTTATTTATTTATATAAAGTCAAACAATGACAACGGTCTTCTGAAAAAGGAATAAGCATAATAAGTAATCACTTGAATAAAACATAAACATAATCATTGTCCTCTAAATTCTGAAGATGAAGAATTTGATTTCAAGAAACATCTAGATGACCAGGAGCGGTCAAAGCGTCGTCGATTAGATTTGGAAAAAAGCGGAGAAAGGAGCCCAACTGCGCTAGCTAAATTCAAATTGAATTTCTTTTCTCATGCAGTGGGAGAGGTAGAAAAAATTGACCGTACTGCAAAGTTGAAAGTGAAAGATGCAATACCCTGATACCCTGAGATTGTTCAAGATGCCGCTCTGACTGTCACAGCGTTGCCACCAACTCAAGTCAGCGTGGAGCGTTTGTTTTCTGCCCTCCGAATCGTCAGATCCGACTTGAGAGCAGCAGTGAAGGGGTTGCTTCTTTTCGCCGCGGTTGTTTCGCCGCAGTTGTTTCGCTGCAGATTGAATTCGCCGTGAATTCATTCGACGCAGCCTAATTTTTCTATTTTTTCTAGATTTTAATTTAAAAGGCAAACATTAAAAATTATCAAAATTTATTTGTTAAAAATGTACTCCAATTAAAAATTATATAAAATTTGATTGTTAAAAGAGTACTCCTAATTAAAATTCATAAAATTTATTTTATAAAATAAAATGTTAAAAAAATTGAAAACAATCATTTGGTTGGTTGGTCATTTTTATTTGGTTGGTTGGTCATTTTATTTGGTTGGTTGGTCATTTTTATTTTTTAATTTATTTATGTAAATAAATGACAAAACGTTCAACTTTGTATTTATGTGGCGGCAAATAGCATTGCGGCGAATGAGTTCATGGCGAATTCAATCTGCGGCGAAACAACCGTGTTGAATTAGCAGGGTCCAAGTGTACTGGCCTATGTTTTCATACTCAGGATCAGAATCATATACATAATGTAATGAACATGAACACAGGTAACCATAGGCCCATTTGGATCAATCAGCCTCAGGCCTATCAGGCCATTAAGTTTCCTGTTTATCTAGCTACTTTTCAGCATACATAACATATTCGGTAAATGTACAGTATTACACCCGTCTCCCTTTGAGGTGAAATTTAGGTAATTTTTTACTATCACTCCGGTCTCTTCAATTCCCATAATTTATAGATCAATGGATTCGTTATTACACCAGGAATGCGATTTGGATAGTCTCAAGTGAGGGAACTGGCCTAAAACTAAGTTAGGACACGAAGTTTGTTTTGGGGTATAAGTGTGAAAAAATACCCTAAAATGCGGGTAATTCCTTCAGTAGAGACTATCTAGGGCGCATTCGCAATTAAAAATGAATCCATTGATATATAAATTATGGAAATTGTAGAAACAGCCAACATGAGTGACCTAAAGGTATATATATATACACATTTATATATGTAGTAAAACGAACACTGTATATATTCACTGGGATCTTTTGTTTGACTGCCGCCATTGAAACATAATTAAACTCCAGCCTTCTTTAGTTAGCTTTATAAGGCTAACTAACAAAAATATCACGACCTAACCTAACCAATCGTCAAGGTCGTACAGTTGACCTAACGATTGGTTAGGATAGGTCGTGATATTTTTGTTAGTTAGCCTTATAAGGCTAAGTAAAGAAGGCTGGGGGCACTCACCTCTTATGTTTCAATGGCGGCAGTCAAACGGAAAAAATCCATTCACTGTATATATTATATATACTGTAAAACTAAACAGTGGTTATTATGTATTTTATCACACTCAGTCATTTTACACACCAAAATACATTTTTCTAGTAGTATTTGATGTGATTTGTTCAAATATGACCTCCATTTCCATCGAAAATGAGATCCAACAAAGTTATAGTACTTTGAAGTTTGGCTCATTTTCAAGGGAAATAGAAGTCAAAATCTAAGCAAAACACATCAAATATTACTAGAAAAATGTATTTTGGTATTAATTAACCTAACCTAACCTAACTGTGGCTAAACGAGCCTAACTGTGGCTAAACGAGCCTAACTGTGGCTAAACGAGCCTAACTGTGGCTAAACGAGCCTAACTGTGGCTAAACGAGCCTAACTGTGGCTAAACGAGCATAGAGTATTACCTTATTATGGATTAGGTGGTGGATACAGACGAGAGCTCATTTAGCCAGGGTTAGGATCGTTTAGCCAGGGTTAGGCTCGTTTAGCCAGGGTTAGGCTTGTTTAGCCAGGGTTAGGCTTGTTTAGCCAGGGTTAGGCTCGTTTAGCCACGGTTAGGTTAGGTAAGGTTAGGTTAGGTTAATTAATACCAAAATACATTTTTCTAGTAATATTTGATGTGTTTTGCTTAGATTTTGACTTCCATTTCCCTTGAAAATGAGCCAAACTTCAAAGTACTATAACTTTGTTGGATCTCATTTCCGACGGAAATGGAGGTCATATTTGAACAAATCACATCAAATACTACTAGAAAAATGTATTTTGGTGTGTAAAATGACTGAGTGTGATAAAATACATAATAACCAAACTAAACACTACTAACCTAACCTACCTAACCTACCTAACCTAACAACCTAACCTACCTACCAACCTAACCTACCTACCTACCTAACCTACCTACCTACCTAACCTACCTAACCTAACCTACCTAACCTAACCTACCTACCTAACTTAACCTAACCTACCTAACCTAACCTACCTACCTAACCTACCTACCTAACCTACCTACCTAACCTACCTACCTAACCTACCTACCTAACCTAACCTACCTACCTACCTAACCTACCTACCTAACCTAACCTACCTAACCTACCTACCTACCTAACCTACCTACCTACCTAACCTACCTACCTACCTAACCTAACCTACCTACCTACCTAACCTACCTACCTAACCTAACCTACCTAACCTTACCTACCTAACCTTACCTACCTAACCTAACCTACCTAACCTAACCTACCTACCTAACCTAACCTACCTAACCTACCTACCTACCTAACCTACCTAACCTACCTAACCTAACCTACCTACCTACCTAACCTAACCTACCTACCTAACCTACCTAACCTAACCTACCTACCTAACCTACCTAACCTAACCTACCTACCTAACCTACCTACCTACCTAACCTACCTACCTAACCTACCTACCTAACCTAACCTACCTACCTAACCTACCTACCTACCTAACCTAACCTTACCTACCTAACCTTACCTACCTAACCTAACCTTACCTACCTAACCTACCTACCTACCTAACCTACCTACCTAACCTTACCTACCTAACCTAACCTTACCTACCTAACCTACCTACCTACCTAACCTACCTACCTAACCTTACCTACCTAACCTAACCTTACCTACCTAACCTACCTAACCTAACCTTACCTACCTAACCTACCTACCTACCTAACCTACCTACCTAACCTTACCTACCTAACCTTACCTACCTACCTACCTAACCTACCTAACCTACCTACCTAACCTACCTACCTAACCTACCTACCCTACCTACCTAACCTACCTACCTAACCTACCTACCTAACCTACCTACCCTACCTACCTAACCTACCTACCTAACCTACCTACCTACCTACCTACCCTACCTACCTAACCTACCTACCTACCTAACCTACCTACCCTACCTACCTAACCTACCTACCTAACCTACCTACCTACCTACCTACCCTACCTACCTAACCTACCTACCTACCTAACCTACCTACCCTACCTACCTAACCTACCTACCTACCTACCTACCTAACCTACCTACCTACCTACCTAACCTACCTACCTACCTACCTAACCTACCTACCTAACCTACCTACCTAACCTACCTACCTACCTAACCTACCTAACCTACCTACCTACCTAACCTACCTACCTAACCTACCTACCTAACCTACCTACCTACCTAACCTACCTACCTAACCTACCTACCTAACCTACCTACCTAACCTACCTAACCTACCTACCTAACCTAACCTACCTACCTACCTACCTACCTACCTACCTACCTAACCTAACCTACCTACCTACCTAACCTACCTACCTACCTAACCTAACCTACCTACCTAACCTAACCTACTACCTAACCTACCTACCTAACCTACCTAACCTAACTAACCTACCTACCTAACCTAACCTACCTACCTACCTAACCTACCTACCTACCTACCTAACCTACCTACCTACCTAACCTACCTACCTACCTACCTACCTAACCTACCTACCTACCTAACCTACCTACCTACCTAACCTAACCTACCTACCTACCTACCTACCTAACCTACCTACCTAACCTACCTACCTAACCTACCTACCTAACCTACCTACCTACCTAACCTACCTACCTAACCTACCTACCTAACCTACCTACCTAACCTAACTACCTACCTACCTACCTAACCTACCTACCTACCTACCTAACCTACCTACCTACCTAACCTAACCTACCTACCTACCTAACCTACCTACCTACCTAACCTAACCTACCTACCTAACCTAACCTACCTACCTAACCTACCTACCTAACCTACCTAACCTAACCTACCTACCTACCTAACCTAACCTACCTACCTACCTAACCTAACCTACCTACCTACCTAACCTACCTACCTACCTAACCTACCTACCTACCTACCTACCTAACCTACCTACCTACCTAACCTACCTACCTACCTACCTAACCTAACCTACCTACCTACCTAACCTAACCTACCTACCTAACCTACCTACCTACCTACCTAACCTAACCTACCTACCTACCTACCTAACCTAACCTACCTACCTACCTAACCTACCTACCTAACCTACCTACCTAACCTACCTACCTACCTAACCTACCTACCTACCTAACCTACCTACCTACCTACCTAACCTACCTACCTAACCTACCTACCTACCTACCTAACCTAACCTACCTACCTACCTACCTACCTACTACCTAACCTAACCTACCTACCTACCTAACCTACCTACCTACCTAACCTACCTACCTACCTAACCTACCTACCTACCTACCTACCTACCTACCTACCTAACCTACCTACCTACCTACCTACCTACCTAACCTACCTACCTACCTAACCTACCTACCTACCTAACCTACCTACCTACCTACCTAACCTACCTACCTACCTACCTAACCTACCTACCTACCTACCTAACTACCTACCTACCTAACCTAACCTACCTACCTACCTACTAACCTAACCTACCTAACCTACCTACCTAACCTACCTACCTACCTACCTAACCTACCTACCTAACCTACCTAACCTACCTACCTAACCTACCTACCTACCTACCTAACCTACCTACCTACCTAACCTAACCTACCTACCTACCTAACCTACCTACCTAACCTAACCTACCTACCTAACCTACCTAACCTAACCTACCTACCTAACCTACCTACCTAACCTAACCTACCTACCTAACCTACCTAACCTAACCTACCTACCTAACCTAACCTACCTACCTACCTAACCTAACCTACCTACCTACCTAACCTACCCTACCTACCTACCTACCTAACCTACCTACCTACCTAACCTACCTACCTACCTACCTAACCTAACCTACCTACCTACCTAACCTACCTACCTACCTACCTAACCTACCTACCTACCTAACCTACCTACCTAACCTACCTACCTACCTACCTAACCTAACCTACCTACCTACCTAACCTAACCTACCTACCTAACCTACCTACCTACCTACCTAACCTAACCTACCTACCTACCTAACCTACCTACCTACCTAACCTAACCTACCTACCTACCTACCTACCTACCTAACCTAACCTACCTACCTACCTAACCTACCTACCTACCTAACCTACCTACCTACCTAACCTACCTACCTACCTAACCTAACCTACCTACCTACCTACCTACCTACCTAACCTACCTACCTACCACCTACCTACCTAACCTACCTACCTACCTAACCTACCTACCTAACCTACCTACCTACCTACCTAACCTACCTACCTACCTACCTAACCTAACCTACCTACCTAACCTACCTACCTACCTACCTAACCTAACCTACCTACCTACCTAACCTAACCTACCTACCTAACCTACCTACTACCTACCTACCTACCTAACCTCCTACCTAACTACCTACCTACCTAACCTACTACCTACCTACCTAACCTACCTACCTACCTACCTAACCTAACCTACCTACCTACCTACCTAACCTAACCTAACCTCCTACCTACCTACCTAACCTACCTACCTAACCTAACCTACCTAACCTAACCTACCTAACCTACCTACCTAACCTACCTACCTAACCTACCTAACCTACACCTACCTACCTACCTACCTACCTACCTAACCTACCTACCTAACCTACCTACCTAACCTAACCTACCTACCTAACCTACCTACCTACCTAACCTAACCTACCTACCTACCTACCTACCTAACCTACCTACCTACCTACCTACCTACCTAACCTAACCTACCTACCTAACCTAACCTACCTACCTACCTAACCTACCTACCTACCTAACCTAACCTACCTACCTACCTACCTAACCTACCTACCTACCTAACCTAACCTACCTACCTACCTACCTACCTAACCTACCTACCTACCTACCTACCTACCTAACCTAACCTACCTACCTAACCTAACCTACCTACCTACCTAACCTACCTACCTACCTAACCTAACCTACCTACCTACCCTACCTAACCTACCTACCTACCTACCTACCTAACCTAACCTACCTACCTAACCTAACCTACCTACCTACCTACCTAACCTACCTACCTACCTAACCTAACTACCTACCTACCTACCTAACCTACCTACCTACCTAACCTAACCTACCTACCTACCTACCTAACCTAACCTACCTACCTACCCTAACCTAACCTACCTACCTACCTAACCTACCTACCTACCTAACCTTGCTTGTTCCCCTTCTCCGTTTCTTATCACGCACCGACCTATGGCAACGAAATGCTTTTCTGTTTTTATCGAACACACACTTATTACCACAAACAATATCTTCCTTGTTTTTCTTTAGGGCAAATAAATTCTTTTAGCAATACACCGTGTTCTACATAAAATTAAATGCAGCCTATTCATCACCAAAAAATTTGCATGAAGTTAAACACACTGAATAATTACAACCATCACAAACCGATGCCATCGTGACACTAAAATCTTATGAGTTCAGGTCAAACACCCAATTTTGTTAGCGGTACCTTCCTAACCTTTGTGGGATCAGCCATTTTATCACTCCCAAAAACATGATCTGCGATTTATCGCTCAAAAAAAATTTATTAACATTAATTTTATAGCTTTAATCGGCATTTGCCTTCATATTGTACTTAATAAAAGTTGTTTAAAAAAATGTAAAGAGTCTTATGGTAAACTTTATTTTCAGTTTCCAGAGACCGGACTGATAGTAAAAAATTACCGAAATTTATGTTTTTCCTATGGTTTTTGATGTTTTGAACGAATCTGACCTTCAAAACCGTCAGAAATGACTCGTTTTTAGATAACCCCCCCTCCCCCTAGCCGGCAATCGAAAACGAGTCATTTCCGACGGTTTTAAGGTCAGATTCGTTTAAAACATCAAAAACCATAGGAAAAACAAATTTCACCTTCAAAATTGACCTAACCTATCCTAACCTAAATCACTTAGTCTTGTAGGCAGCCCAGGAATCACTATAAATCACAGAGCCAGGCCGAATGTACTTCTGAATGAGTGGAATGAGTGTTCCATTCTGATACGAAAGTAATTCAAATTCGAAATGGATGGAGCGCAGTGATTGGGCAGACATGTAATGAACACACAAATGAACGTACGAACACTAGATACACACCAAAAAAATGTTTATATCTCGAAAGCGAAGCATTTGCGACGGAAATGCTATAGAAGGAAAGTGTCTTAGAATTAAAAAATCTACTTAATAAACATATACAGTGGTGTAGCATGGGGTGTGCGGACCACACAGGGCAGCCACTTTGGGGGGTGGCCAATTTTGGCCAAGGCTGGCATTACGGTACGGTATGGTACGAAATACCATATTGTTTTTTGTTTTAAATTGAATGGTAATTATGTGTTTTAAGTAACTCAGTCATTTTACACACCAAAATAAATTTTTCTAGTAGTATTTGATGTGATTTGTTCAAATATGACCTCCATTTCCGTCGGAAATAAGATCCAACAAAGTTATAGTACTTTGAAGTTTGGCTCATTTTCAAGGGAAATGGAAGTCAAAATCTAAGCAAAACACATCAAATATTACTAGGAAAATGTATTTTGGTATTAAGTAGCCTAACCCTGGCTAAACTAGCCTAACCCTGGCTAAACTAGCCTAGAGTATATTAGATCCTCAAAATAATATTCGCACTGTTCACATGTCATCGCCACAAACATCTATCAAAAACTAACAGAAGTAGACTAGCAACATAAAAGGCCTAAGAACTTAAAAAATCTAGCTCATATATCATGTTCTCATGACGTCACCAATCAAAATATTGGAAGGGCGGGAAAAAAAATGCAAAAATGTCATAATATTTATGGAAAAACTATACACACTCACAACATGGTATCATATGTGGTACATTTATTTCATAATTAAATATAAATTATTAATTAATTGAATTAAATATCTATACAAAATTGCCTCGGGATTGGCGACATAGCCTATTGGGAATGAAATAATTGAATTGCCATACGTACAAGGAACCTGTATGTATGAATCAGCCCCACATAGCAACAAGAAAACCCAATTTATTGTTTAGTCTACCAAAAGGTAGTAGACACAACAAAATCTTGCTAGATCGGCAAATAATAATGAAAATACAAGCGAACCAAGGAACGGCTCTCAGGGCTGTTTATTCCAAGCAAACGCTTTAAACTGGGAAAACGTGTCTAAATTTTCTCTCAAGTCCTGAGTGAATTCCTTATAAAATAAAACCTAATGATTATAAAAGGATAGGCCTATTCCTTCAGGGGTTTATATAGTGACTGCCTATATTAATTACCTTAAGTAAATTCGCTGCGTAACCCCATCGTGGCGACCCTACACCGAAAATGACCGTCACGCCCTACATCGAAACAAACAAAGACCCAGCAAAAATAAGGTGAGGCAATTTCAGTTTTCATTAACATAAGGTTTCGCCAATCCGGGCGCTAAAATTACCGTAATCACTTAAATATAAAACGGTCCTTTAACAACCTACATATTTTAACTCTCTAACGAAAAAGCATAGGGCTTTTGTCGGTAACCCTCCACTGACGTCTGTTGGAAATTTCCAACGGATGAGGGCACAGGCAATCAACCCATAGCCCTATATAGTTTTTTCATAATATTCAAATGTACATAATTTGTTAAGTATGCATCTGCGAGCATAGTGACTTATATGAAAATGATAAGAAAATTATGCTTTAATATTTTATAATTATATTTGCTTTTGATATTCTGAGTGCGATAAAACTCATATTAAACCAATTGAATTATTAAATTTTTTTTTTTATTGTCTATCATCACAGTTTCAATTTTCATCATTATTACATTGTTCCTCAATCAATAAAATGTAAATCCTTTATATACGTGTGTTTGCTGTAGTGGAAGGTATGTTACGTTTAAGGAAGGGGGTGGCCAATTTGGCTACCGCACAGGGCGGCCAAAACCCACGAGTCGCCACTGAATATATAATAATTGCTGGATGTGAGACGAGTGTAATAGTAGAATAATACCACATATTCATATACAAGTATTTATTTATTAAAATCTATCAACTAGCATCTAGTTTAGAGATGCTGCAATCAGGCTTCCTCAAGGTAAGGTGTGTGTATCCTTCGCTCAATAAAATATCCATTATTTCACCAAATTTCTGAAATTTGTTTGCATTTTCTTCGTAGTCAAATTACCAACTGAAGTTGCTGGGAAAACCCCTAATATCCAAAAATTTTGGAACTTCACTGTAATTCAGACCACTTGGGTATTTTGAAAAGGGTAGAACCCTAAATGTGTTGAATTAGCAGGGTCCAAGTGTACTGGCCTATGTTTTCATACTCAGGATCAGAATCATATACATAATGTAATGAACATGAACAAAGGTAACCATAGGCCCATTTGGATCAATCAGCCCCAGGCCTATCAGGCCATTAATCTGGCCCTACTAACTGGGCATTCAATAATTTTCTTGGAGGTTTTGATTAATTTTAAGCAATGTTTACCTAATAATTATATCGTGTTATAGTCTCTGTATTACAGGAATACCTCAAAATTTGTTGTTTCGCAGATTTGTCATCAATCTTTTACTACCTATAGTTTTGCAATCTGTCATCCATATTTGCAGATTTGTTGTTTTGTGAAAAAAAAATTATTGAAATTGACAAAATTCAACTGTTTACCAATGCAATATATTATTATATTTTGCCGAAAAATGAGTAGAATTTGATTAATTAATCTGTTTAATAACAATATAGTAAAATGTTTTCTCATTGAAACATGTTATAATCTACCTCAAATTTTATCATTTTGTATTGTCATGTTATTCTGGAATGAATTAACGATGAATTTTGAGGTATTCCTGTATAGCAAATTTGGTGGGGAGATAGCAGTCATTATATACATTTCATGAGGTTATCCAAGTCTTGAGCGATATTTTACTGATAATAAACTTGCAAAATATCAATCTCAAGTCAGCTAATTAACACACAACTCTCTACTACTACCAAAGTAGCCTACATAACTTGACTAAGAATATACATTATTTACAATATACAAACTATCTTTCATTCATGAAAGTGTCCAAATTTTTCTTAATATTAACTGATGAGCAAGTCATTCCAAATAATCTACTACTCTATGACTGAAAAGTATTTTAGTAGATCAAGTCTACAAGTCTGTTTTCTAATTTTCTTGTTATCCCATTAGCCTCTAGTGAGAAAATGTTATGTACATCTAAATTGTCCAAACCTGAAAACATTTTGAACATCTGTATCATATCTCCCCTCATACAATGTCTCAAAACTAAACATACTTATCAGGGTTTCGGAGCTGGTAAAAAAACTTCTGGCTCCGACTCCGGCTCCGGAGCAGAAATTTTTTACAGTCTGGCTCCGGCTCTGGCTCCGGCTCTTTTATAGTAAATTCTGTTAATTATAAAATAAATATCTAGATTTATATAACTAATTGTCCAATTTAAAATATTGCACAAAAATATTTTATTATTAAATCACTTTAATACTCAAAATTTAAATTTCTTATGATTTTAAATTAGGCAAATATAATGATAGAATGAAGTTATTTAAATAACTAAAGGAAAATGATGAAAACTAAATGATATTAAATATTTATTAACAATGGTAGCTTATATAAATTAGAGAAACTTGCCTCCTAATTAGTTCAAAGTTCAAACTTAAGAATTCTCGTATGGAAAATAGTAACAATCAAACTTTCTGAGATAATATATGCATCTTTTTTTAAGTGTTGAAACTTGAAAGCTTCATGAAAGCCAACTTGGCTTGAAAAAGAGCTGAATATTTCAAAAAATTCAGTTTTTAAATTTTTAATAGGTTATATTATTTACTTATATTATTTACTTTAAATTTTTAATAGGTTATATTATTTACTTAGATAAATAGTTAGTACCTACCTACCTAAGGTCTCCACTGCCATAAAAAAATTTTTTACCTATATAATTAAGTGTTGTTAAGACAAATCTTCCCAAATATTTAATGGTTAAAAAATGGAAATTTGCAGATTATTCCTGCAACTCCCACACCTCCATAAAATCCAAGAATCCTATGGTACCATTTTTTCGTAATATATTACAAGAATTATAATTTGCAACTAAACCTATATTTAACAAATAACAATTTAGGTAGCAATATATCGCCCGGAGCCAGACCATGGAGCCGTATTTTCAAGGTTTCTGGCTCCGGCTCCAGGTAAGCAAAATTCACTGGCTCCACCGACTCCGGCTCCGAAACCCTGATACTTAGTCCTTTAATTTTTTCCTTTATTCCAATCTACTTAGGTTAGGGATAAGCTTGGTTGCCCTACATTGCACGCCTTCAAGAATATTGATATCATGTGTAAGGTGAGGGGCCAGGTTTGAATGCAGTATTCTGAGTCTTAACATAAGAATTATATAATTTACAGATGACTTCCTTATTCTTGTAACTAACATGAATTCCTTTTAATAATACCTAACATTTTATTTGCTTTATTTCTAGCCTCTAAGCACTGTTTAGAAAATTTTAGATCATAACTAACTGCAATGCCAAGATCTTTTTCCTGTCTCACATCCTCCAACCAGTTTCCTTGCATTTCATAACTAAAGTTTTCATTATTTCTACCAAAATGGATGACTTTGCATTTTTGAACATTGAATTCCATTTGCTATTTACTAGCCCAAGCAACTAATCCATCAAGATCTTTTTGCAGTTTATAAGAGTTTTCTATATTTGTAAGAGGGGCAACTACTTTTGTATCTGCAAATTTAGAAATTTTACAACCTACTCCCTTCTAAATCATTTAGATATAAAATAAGGAGTAATGGACCTAAAACTGATCCCTGTGGTATGCTACTTGTCACTTTCTACCACCCAGATTCATAACTTTTGAATTACTTTGTTCTGTAATTTCTAACCATTTTTCTACCCAATTTATAACTGACCCCAGTATCCCATGAGCTTTTAATTTATATAGAAGTCTCCAATGTGGAATCTTGTCAAATACTTTACTAAAATCCAAATAAATAAAATCTATATTTCCATTATCTACCTGATCATTTACAAACTCTAAAAAGTCTGAGAGATTAGACAAATAAAACTGTCCTGATCTAAATGTATGTTGTGAACTTGAAATAAGATTAAAATTTTTCCAAATGATCTTGAATATTATTCTTTATAATTCTTTCTAGTATCTTTCCTACCAATAATTATAAACTAACAGACCCATAATTTCCTACCTCCTTCTTACTTCCCTTTTTGTAAATGGGTACTAAATTTGCTTTTTTTCCATTCATCTGGTACCTCTGCATAATAATAACCCAAGCAAACAAAATATGTACTGCCTTGGATAAGCTTTCCTCCCTTCTCTGAGAATCCTAGCAAATAAATATATTACCAGGTCCAGCAGCTTTGACTTCAATGTATGAATCACTTGCCTAACATCATCTTTCCTTATAAGAACATGATCAAGAATGTCTGAATTTACAGAATCTAAAGAATTAAATGAAAGTTGTTTAAATTTTCTTCAGTAAAAACAGTGCTAAAATAATCATTAGAAATACCAACAATATTCTGATATTTTTCAAATATCCTATCATATTCTATTGAGCCAATAGGGCATATCATACTTTTCCGAGTCCAAATTTCACTCTGGCTAATATGTATTTTTATGTAAAATTTAATTCTAAGAGGGGTTTCTTTTCTGCAACTTTTCTCAAAAATTGCATTATCATGTTCAAAATTACAGTTTTCTGTTCTATGTTGAAATACCGAATATTCAATTGAACACCTCATATTTTTAACCCTTTGTCATAATTTGTTGCCATTTAGACACATTAACTTTGCTTAACTCTTACACAGGTTTAATACATACATACATACATACATACATACATAAGAAAAAAATCTACTCCATTTGAATCTTTGTAACCATTTGGATGCAGAAGGCAAAGTTCAACATTCTCTCAATAGATGGCTCTGAGCAATTACCCAGTTATAATTGTGAAGTAGAAGTGAGTGGACGCCATTTTTTTCGGTAAGGCCGGTCATCTTTCCAAAGACAAGGCTTACTTGGCCATAGATGGCATGAAAGTCTGGAGGGCCAAGGAGGGAGTAATGGCCTCATCAGTTGAAGCTCTCACGCAGAGGTCAGAGGAGGAGAAGATCTCTGGGATATTCTTTGATGGCAAGCAGGATAGGAACACAAAGGTGTTGAAATATGACGAAATGACAGGGAGATTTCATCCTGGCAAAGTGATCGAGGAGCATTACATTATCACGTGGGAGCCTCAAGGAAAGTACCTCTTCCATTTCACTCCCGAGGAACCTGAGGAAGGAGAAAAGCCTGCTCATAAGATTGGTCAGAGCCTGCATGAGTGGCTTCTGGATCACAGAGCTGACGAGAGCCTTGTAATAATTGGAGGAGAGACTACCAACACCAACATGGGGTGGTGTGGTCTGGAGGCGCCATAGCCCTATTGGAGAAGATGCTGGGTTGCAAGTGCCACTGGATGATCTGTCAGCTCCATGTGAATGAGCTCCCCTTGAGGCACTTAATCATCAAGCTGGTTGGCCCTGTAACTCCCCAGTCAGGCTTCAGTGGGCCTATTGGAAAACTTCTTGAGAAAGTGAATGACTTTAACTTCAAACCAATGGAAGGAACTGAAGATATCATAGAGCTGCCAGTAGAGATAGTCAAATCTCTCTCCACAGACCAGCACAACTGCTACCTTCTGATCAAAGCCATCAAGTCTGGAAGTCTCAGTCCACAGTTGGCTGGTCTCAAGTGCGGACCTCTGAACCAATCCAGGTGGCTCACTTCTGCACAGGCCATCTTGCTGTTGTGGATGAGGGAGCACGGACTGAAGGGGGAGGTGCTGAGGAGGCTCGAGGTCCTCGTGAAGTTCTGCCTTAACTTCTACTTCAAAATGTACTATGACATCAAAGTGAAGCACCACCTCAAATTTGGTCCTGCACACGTTTTTTCAAGCCTGAGGCTGCTGAGGAACCAGACTACCGAGTTCAGGAACATCATCTCTGCTGCAGTGATAAGAGGAACTTACCATGCACATCCTGAGAACATCCTGGCTTCATTCCTGTGCAGTGAGGATGAGCATCAGAGAGCTTTTGCTGTGAGTGAGCCAGATAGAGAAGATCAGAGAAGGAAGAGACTTTGGTGGTACTGCTGCGGTGGCTGCGTAGGCCGTAGTCCCCCAGTATCTGTTTTGTCGAACCACCCAGCACCTTTTCACATTTCTGGGTTTGGGATAGTCAAGAGACTGGGCAAAGATGTAATCTCCTCTGGTATCTAGGAATGCCTCTCTGGTCAGTGGTTTATTTCCAGATTATTCAGGTCTGACTCGCACGTTAACTGTAAAGGACTTCCCCTAGTTCAGGTGTCTCAATCTGACTCCACTGAGTAGGAGACCCAACCACTCAGGGTCCAAGAAAGGGCTGGAATTCAAAGGTAGACCTAATAGAAGTAAACTACTTGTGTTTTTCTCTTTATTATATCTGAAATAAACAACTATTCAGTGTGACAGTATAAACATAACAAAAGAACTGGCAATGAATCACAATTAACAAAACCTCTGGAGCCCCAATAACACTTAGTGAGATTTGGCAGAAAGGCTAGAAAACAAGTGGGAGACAAGTACCAGAAATGACTTGCACAGGATGTTAACCCTTGTCCCAGCCTAGCTACCCTCCAAACTTGACCCCCCCTTTTATGACCTGAGTTCCAATTCCTTTATTGGCTGGCTAGTTAGTAGGGTTAGGGTCACAGGCCTGATTTCAGGGCAGATCCAGTGGCCAACAGTGGTTGACACAAACTGCGTAGCTCCCACTGGATGGGATCCACAATCCAAGCCTGATGAATCTGGACCATGTGAGTTGAATCACAACTGGTTGCCTAGACAACACAAGATTATTAGTTACATGCACCAAGCACCATTAATCACAATAATAACATAAAACAACAGGCAATTAACCCACAAACATTAACTGGAATCATGACTTCATAATTGATCACTGGAAAACATAATTTACTCATGAAATCAAAGCACATAAATAATAATTAACCAACATAAAAAATAACTATAAACATTGACAATTATGGCAAGCCTATCTCACATGAGTTAATCAACCTATAATCAGTGCCAAACAAGCATGGGCAAAACCTAACTCTGGAATAATATGACTGGTGACCTATAATAGCTACTGATAATTGGTTCTCTAGCTAGTTACATGACAGGGTGGCAAACCTATCTATACTCACTCAGTTTCAACAACCTATATATATGTCTACTTTTAATAATAATAATAATTAACAATGATGATGATGGTGAAATACAAATGACAACACCACAATAACTAGGAATAAAGATTATGAACAAATCTTTATTCTTATTGTACTCTAGTCAAGGATTATAACTAAACTCCTGTGGGAGAGAAAAACTTGAGAAGAACCAGATAGGACTTGAAAATTAAGGTGAGGTTTTTGTGAAAAACTTCACAACCCCCCAAAAAGGGAATTTGAAAATCAAAGGGGGGTTGTGAGAAATTTCACAACCCCCACAGTACGACAGTGAGGCCCCATAAAAATCCCAAAGTCAATCTGCAAGCCATTTCACCTGAAGATCTCATCAACTGGGAATCAGAGCATATTTACGAGCCTATTTTCACCTGCAAGATGACCTTGACTGAGCTTGAGGATCTCGGGGAAAACTCCACTCAGAGTGGATGCTTTCTCTGTTCATACTCAGTCCTGCAAAAGAGCTGTACAGGAAGTCTCAACTGCTTCCCAAGCTGTGTATGGTCACGAGAGGAGAGGGGTGGGTGAGAGCCAGGATCGACCATTGAGAAATGCTCCCAGTGTTCAGATCGAAGCAGGACATACTTAAGAGCTTTTCAGGTTTGAGTGGCTGGTGAAGAGGCTGAAGCCATCGTTAATGCTCATAAGAGCTGAAAGTCCTCATAAGATCATAATATAAGATCTTATGAGGCCACACTTTTCAGCGATCCAGGAAGAACAGGCGTGTAAATCTACACATGGAGGTGGCAAGTCTCCCGCTACTCGATCAGAGTAGAGCTGGTGAACTGCACCTATTTTTTGAAGAAAAACTTAAAATTCTTAAGTTTTACGTGAAATCTAAACATTTTTTCAGTACCCAGAGGTGTTGAAACATACAAGAAAGCAAGGATGAGGTCAGAAAAGCAGCTTTTAGACTAATTCATATGCAGAACAGCTGCATGCTTTGGTTTGGGTGCCCTGAGGCTGCGTTAGGCAGCCTTCAAATCAGAAAATCTCTATTTTGACCATGAAAATGAGATTTTTCGGAAAAGTTGCAAATAATAAACCCATCTTAGAATTAATTTTTACATAGGAATACATATTAGCCACTTTGTTTTTCCAAAACTTCAACCCTGAACCCAGAGTATGATATGCCCTATTGGGCCAATCTTATCATGCTTTTAATTATTATACTTATAAAAACTAAAGAATTTCTTTGGATCTTTATTCAGGGTTGGTTGATTTAAATCATGATTTAAAAAAAAAAATCACTGATTTAAAATCAGTATATGAATAAAAAAATTATAAAACACAAAACTACTAATTAATCACTACAGTATAGCTAATACATAAAGAATGGTAATGAACTTTGCTGTTTATTTTTCAATAAAACAAGGTTATAGAATTTACTTTTAGCTCTATTAATTATTGTGACAAATTAAGATATATTAACCTTTTTTTTAAACATTAATTAAAATCATAATAGCCACTGGCCTAAGGTGAATAAACATTTGTAGAACATATTTATTACTTCTGTAAAACATCAATAATTAATTTAAATTTTTATTCCACTGATTTGATATAAAACAAATATTTCATTTGTAGAAGACATTTAAGGTCATCTGGTCATGATAGTTTAATTTGTTGACCCAAAGCAAAGAATTATGGCGTTAAAACCTAAATAAAATATATATATATATATAAATTACAAAAGAAAAGTACAGTATAGCTCTTGAGCCCTAATGCTGATTGAAAGTTTTGAAAAGGAATATGGTACTGTACTAATTTTGCAGCTTTTGCAGCTCAAATTAAATAAATTTATTTTATACAGTGTAGTGTAGCTTATTAAATGTATAGTGCAAACATTTGTTTTTTTTTGAAGATATTGCCATTTTATCATAATTAGAAATGGGATCTACATTATAAAAATAAAAGAAAAACAGAAGTATAACATCTTTATCACTCCATATGGGTAATTCTACGAGAAATAGACAAATGAAGTACACGGTAACCTCTTCAAAATTCATGAAACTCGGTGTGAGGGTTGGTTTAGGTCCAAATTACAAATTTCTGAATTTTTTTTGAAATTGGTCAAGTTTGTCAAATTTTATGGCTTGACCAAATTTTGGTCAAATGAAAAAAAGCAATAATTTTCAAACGTAAATATCTCAGCTCCTAATTGTGGTAGTGTAGTAAGTCTTAAATGCTAAAATATGTAAAATTAACTGTAGTTAATGCCTCAAAACACAAAATTTTGTTGCGATCCTATGAAAAAACACTTGAGAAGAATTTTCTGTAACATCATAAAAGTAAACTCTGCCATGGCAGCTGCAAGCTATGGAATTTTGGAAGAAAATCAATTACTATGCAGCAATTGCTATGTCACAATTAAAAAAGCCAATTGTATTAGAACATGTTCAACGTTCATCCAGAGAGCCAGAACCTGCACCAATACCTGAGCCAGACATACTTAATGAATGTATGGAGCGAAGCAGAAGCGATTCCACGAATCCACCACCATTGGAAGAATTTGTCGTTCAAGACAGGCAATTCAATAAAGATTTGCTCAGCAACAATATTTTACCTTTATTTGATAAAAGCCCTATTAAAACAGGTAATAAAACAATAGAGACTCCGTTCAGGACATTTGTTTCTTAATGCCAAATTCGTAGTTTTCTGTTTTAAATATAGCATCAGCACTTGAATACATATATACAAAATATTTGATATTTGATTATTTCACGCAACCTAAATTTATGAATTTGTTTTACAGCTGGATTGAAGCCGGGACAAAAACAGATAAAGGCTTCTACGAAATTCAGATCGACAATGGAAAAGGTTAAATGAAGTTTTGAAGCTGCTTATGGGGCTCCTATTGACTATTCTGAAGCTGGTCCATCCAAAAAAAGTTGTTTGGAAGATGATTTAGAGAGGCAAGACTACTTTTCGGACATAGTTATTGAAATTTGACATTTTAAATTAAATTTAATACAGTCATCGAAGTATATACTAAATTAAGTTTTATCTGTTTACATTTTTATAATCGGACAATATAATACATATACATAGGTATATTTTATGAAAATTTTAATTAAAAATATACTAATTAAACTTAATGTCAAATACACTTTATTTCAGGTATCAAAAGGTTATGGAAGAATTAAAGGAGAAATTTCAAGCAAGTAACGATCGCAATCTTAGGTTACAAATACTATCATTGTATCCTTATCCCATTGAAAAAACTGCTGACTTCTTTGGAGCAATAAAGTATATGGTGCGTAAGAGCCGCAATCTTCAAAAACAGTTTGGGATTCTTCCTAACATTCCAAACATGACGAAAGGGAAGGTCATCACAGCTGAAATGAAAAAAATCATTCAGGAGTTTTATGAAAATGATGAATATAGTAGGATGTGCCCGGAAATCAAAGATTATAAGTTTGCAATAAATGAAGAGGATGAAAAAATAAAAAAACAAAAAAGACTGGTATTGTGTAACTTGAAAGTTTATATGCTGAATATGCAAAAAATGATGAAAATCCCAAAATAGGCTTTAGTACCTTTGCTCATCTAAGACCATCGTGGTGCGTGCTTGCGGGACAAAGTGGAACTCAGTGTCTGCGTATGTACGCATCACCAAAATCCGAAACTACAAATATCAGCGTTAGGCATTAAAGATTTAGACTACAAAAAAATTGATGTCTTTATCCATCTGCGGCATGGACAATGAAGATTGTATGATGCACCGATGCAAAAGATGCCCGCGAGAGGTCGGAATCAAAAATTATTTGGAAAGTTTGGACTTCATGGCAATGGAAGAGAGAAAATATAAACAATGGGTGTCCGTCAATCACTGTATGTTAAAAGATATCACCGAAACTCCAGAGGAATACGTGGAATCACTCACCAAAAAAATTGCACAACTGACAAGACACCACTTCACGAATAAATGTCAGTCGAGTTACTTCAAAAATCTAGAAGAAACTCTGCCCGAAAATGAAGGTGTTTTGGTGGGTGATTTCGCGGAAAACTTCTTATTCATCGTACAAGATTGTGCCCAGGGGTTTCATTGGAGAACTCGCAATGTACAGTGCAGCCATTCGTTTATTATTCCAAAAACAATGCAGGAAAACTAATTTGCAAAAGTTACTGCTTCGTTTCAAACCGTCGCAGGCATGATACAATTCTGGTTCATAGTTTTCTCAAAAAATTAATCCTGTGCATCCAACAACAAAATTCAAACCTAACTAAAATTCATTATTTCACAGATGGATGCATGGCTCAGTATAAGAATAAAACAAATTTTCTAAATTTATGCCATCATTTCGAAGACTTCAAAATTCATGCTGAGTGGAATTTTTTCGCGACATCCCACTGGAAGAATGCCTGCAATGGTATTGGTGGAACGGTAAAAAGAGCAGTCGCCAGAGAAAGCTTACGACGGCCTCTCGACCATCAAATTTTAACAGCTGGGTCATTCTCTGTCAGATCAACCAGTGCCTAACACCCTCATCTCTCAGATTTTGCTGAAATTTGGTTTATAGGGAGTTTGTGGGCCCTGAATCCATTTCTGAAATCATAAGGTCAATCCGACCAATGGTTCAAGAGATATGACCTCGGGAAATTTGAGGTCACTTGCGAGGTCACTAACATTTGGCGACCCATAACTTGGGTAATAATGGTCACAATTATATAAAAGTATATATATTTAGAATCAGAAAACGACAAGGAATCCAAATATGCAAGTTTTAGAACTCTAGGTTGAAAAATAAAAAAGTTACACTGTAATCAAAATTTGAGGTCACGATTTGACCTCTGGGGTATCAAATGAGAATTTTGTTTTTAAATGTAAAAAATGAAGGCATAGGCATTGGATATTAGAATCAGCAAAACAAAGTTTGTTTATGTTAGTATTTTTCATGTAACTAACATATAAGTGAACACCATATTCATAAGTTGTGCGTCAATTCTACCTATTTTTTCACACTTAAGCTCATAATTTGACCTATAGAAATTAAAATTACATTTTTTTATAGATATAAAAACAAAGGCAAAAAAAAATGTGTAAAATTTATTTCACTGCTAATCTACACTGGCAATAATAGTTATAATAGTGAAAGGGGAAGACCTACTTAGAGGATTCATGTGCTAGCCTAATACAATTTTTGCATGCTCGATGCTCTCATCAATTTCTTTTTGTGGAAAAATGTATTGAATTCTGCTGCCTCCTCTTAGGGTAGGACAACTCATTACAGTTAATATATGATGTCATGGCACTGCACATGAATCCTTGTTTGATGGATAATAATATGCACTTGATCCTGATGACCCAGAGGGATGTAGAAAGTTCACAGTGAAATCATCAACTCTTCACAATATTCCTCCACAATTCCATACCAAACTTGCATGTCATAAATGCAGCCAACATACTCTCCTGGTTTGACACATTTTAGGTTACCAAGCATTGCAGGTTCATTAGTAAAATGACTTTTCCTTATTCTTTTCTTTTCTCCAATGCCACTTGAAATGGGATACACCATCAGTTCTTCCTTGTTTAGGGGAACAAATCTATGATATTTCCGAGTTCCAGGAATAGTCCTACTATCCTTGAATCGATGTTCCAACCATTCTTCTGCATCTTTCAAATCAGCTGTAGTTACAAAGAAAAAATTTATCTTCTTGCTCAAGTTTTCTTCACAAAACTGAAACATGTGTTCTGGTGTAAGAATTTGCCTCTCTGTAGTTCTCTGCAAACTGGCACGAGCAGTAGCTCTTTTCACTGTTCCTCCAATCCCTCACATGCATTTTTGCCATGGGATGTAGCAAAGTGCCATTCACAAGACAGACCAAATCCTCTTCATGGTAACAGAGATTTGTGAAGTTGTATCTGTTCTTATATTGGCCAGCACATCCATCTGAGAAATAGTGCACCTTCTTCAATTGTGGGCATCTGAATTTAACATATGTCATAAGCTTCAATATGAATGAGTAAACCATTATAGTGTTGTGTTTTAGTGATGCAGATAAGAAACAGACACTAAAATGGCTAAGTTCCTGGTCTGCAGATGATCTATAATAGATGACAAAAGGGTGAACTGTACACTGTGAATTGTCCCAGTGAAACCCTTGGGCAGCATCCTGGACAATGAAAGAATAATTCTCAGCGAAATCACCTACTATAACTACCTCGCTCTGAGGTGGTAGTGTTTCTTTCAACTGCTTGAAGTACTGTGATTGTTGCTGAGCAACAAAGTGATGACGAACCATGCAGGATATTTTCACGCTTAGGGATGATAAGTATTCATGAAGTGGCTCCACCTTATCAACCATTGTACGACGGTCAACAGTCACCCATTGCTTGTAAGATATTTCATTTGGAGCTGATTTCACACTGTCATAACTCAAGAAAATCCAGGACACCCTCTTCTCTTGGGCAATCATTGCAAAGTTTGCATCATGCAAGTCTCTCTTTCTGTACTGCAGACACTGTAATCCATAAGATCCTTGTATGAAAGACCTCTTTCTCCCAATGCAGCCAGCTGCAATTTTGGATTTTGATGGTATGTGCAGACACAGACAGAATGAGTCCACCACTACCGGCAAGCACACAATATGATGGCCGTAATTTTGCAAATGTGGAAAATCCTATTTTGGATTCTTTTCATCATTTTTATATAGTTCAAACATCTCTCTTAAATTCCCGAGGACCAATCGTTTTTGCACCTTCATTGCACCTTCAGCACTGATAACTTTCACGCAATCCTTTTGGCCAGGACACATACGACTAACCTCTTCTGACTCATAGAATCTTCTAACTATATCTTTGTGTTCTTCAGATATCACTTTTCCTTTGCTCATTAGTGGAATCTTCGGAAGGATTCCATGTTCTGATTTAAGTGAACGGCTTCTTTTCACCATGTATGTTGTAGTTTGAAAGAAACTAGCTGTTTTTTCAATTGTGTATGGTGAGAGTGTCAATATTTGTAGTTTGTGATGGTGACATTTGCTCTCCAGGAATGACTGTTTCAATTCATTCATTAATTTGTCTAGATGTTTTTCAGATTTAGTTTCAGGTTTTGAAGTATCACTTACCTCCTCGGTAATTTGAACACCATAACTGAGTTCTAGCCTCTCCTTCAGGTGTTTCTGAGCAGATGATAGCTTACCACGAGCCTTGCACTTTTTCTGGCTTAATGACAGCCCTTCTGAAAAGAACAGAAAAAAAGGTTTCACACACCTGAATATTAGTAATTAAATATTAATTATAGTACCTTAAATGCTATATATAATTGGCTATATAGTAGATCAAACAGACCTTGTAGTAAAGTATAAGTTATTATATTAATTTATTACTTACTTTTTTTAACTGGTGTTTGGTCCAGAAATGCTAGAACTGGTTCAACTGAAGTTGAAGGATTTTCCTTTATCAAGCAATCACTGTGTCATTGTCCAGATCTTGAATTGAAGAGATGTTACTCAAGCCACTGATAGTAGATGATTCATTTGAATCCTGCTCAGACTCGTTGTTTTCAGTGGTACTAAGTATAGTGGGGTTTTTCATTATCAGTGTCCAGCAGTTCACACACAACAATGAGTCTTTTTTCACTCTTCCAGCACATTTTTCAACAAGTACATCAGTCACTTTTCTAAGATTGATTGTTATGCGTTTCTTGTGTTTTTGAATAGGGTCCTGGCAGTATTTCAAGTGCCGAACCATTGTATTTTGATCTGTAAAGATATAGGATTTACAATTAGGTAATATATATTTTTTAGAAAATATATAGCTATACACACTTAATATTTTAGGCCTTGATAGTCTCTGAGGCTCATTAAAACACCATACCCACCAGCCACCCACAGTGCTGGCTGGAACTGTACTAACCTGTAGACAAGGAATTTTGCAACTATCTGTGTTTTCTGCACTTAGACAAGTAGCAACATGTTTCAACAGGTTTGTTTAGGCTACATGTGAGCTTAGTCTTCCCCTTTCACTATTATAACTATTATTGCCAGTGTAGATTAGCAGTGAAATACAATTTTTATTAAATTCTTGGAGCTTGAGGTCAAATTGATAGCTAGATATAAAAATTCCTTGAAATGACAAGCAATTTATAATATGGTGTTCACTTATAAGTTAGTTACATGAAAGTACCAACATAAACAAACTTTTTATGATTGTTTCTATTAGTCAAGAACTCTGACTTTGTTTTTTATATCTATAAAAAATGTAATTTTAATTTCTATAGGTCAAATTATGAGCTTAAGTGTGAAAAAATAGGTAGAATTGACGCACAACTTATGAATATGGTGTTCACTTATATGTTAGTTACATGAAAAATACTAACATAAACAAACTTTTTTTTGCTGATTCTAATAGCCAATGCCTATGCCTTCATTTTTTACATTTAAAAAAAAAATTCTCATTTGATACCCCAGAGGTCAAATCGTGACCTCAAATTTTGGTTACAGTGTAACTTTTTTATTTTTCAACCTAGAGTTCTAAACTTGCATATTTGGATTCCTTGTCATTTTCTGATTCTAAATATATATACTTTTTATAATTATGACAATTATTACCCAAGTTATGGCTCGCCAAATGTTAGTAACCTCGCGAGTGACCTCAAATTGCCCGAGGTCATATCTCTTGAACCGTTGGTCGGATTGACCTTATAATTTCAGAAATTGATTCAGGGCTCACAAACTCCCTATAAACCAAATTTCAGCAAAATATGAGAGATGAGGGTGTTAATTTCAATTTTTTTTGGTTGATCTGACAGAGAATGACCCAAGTATGAAAATAGCACATTTTATCAGATTTTCATTTCCAGGTCTGGAACGCTGACCCACAAATTTTCCACGTATTATTTTATTGCATTTAATTTTAATGATGCCCTTTTCTTTTCCCTTGACAGTGATTTGATGTTGTGAATAGATAATTTAATCATGGATACACGGCAAGATGATGAGTATGTCAGAATGTTATTGGGCACCGTACCCCGAGAAGAAGAAAAGGAAATAAAGGGCTGCAAACTGCCAACTAATAGGCAGGTCTTACTATGTCTGTTAGCAAACCTTCGGGATATGCATTGGGACCAGGCTTTATCTGCCACCATTGACAATGTGCTTTTGCATTACCAGAAGGCGAATGTCCCGACCATTACAGGCAGGAACAATATTGGCCGAGTGATAAAACTTACTATGACAAAGACATGATGCTTATGAAAAAGAATGAGGATAGAAGATGGGCTGATGATCCTGGAATTATGAAGTTTAAATCAGAATTGAGCCTGACGATGAAATTTTATAAGAACACAGTGTTGAAAGACATGGCGGCTGCGAAAAAGGGGAAAACTCAGGCCGAACAAGATGCCATCGATACTGGCATACTCTTTATGAAAAGCATGCTAAGTGACAGAGTAGCTACCTACTCTGGGGTAAACAAAGTACTCACAGAAAAGGTTCAGAAAAGGCAGATGCGAGAAGAGAAGCGACAAGAGAGAGAGCAATGTGATCATGCTGAGAATGTACAGGCTGATATTGATTCACCTATTAGCTCTGATGAGGCCAGCACTGCTGAACCAAAGAGAAAACATCGGAGAACAGTGAAAGAGGGAGTTTCAATTTTTGTGCCCCATGATATTCTGAAGTCGGCAGAAATTGTTTCATGCAGTGTTCGAAACAACATCTCGCTGACCCAGCTGAGTGCAATTGTGTACTCCCTTGTATCTGCATGTGGTGGAGATACATCAAAGCTGAGTCTAAATGCAAGGACGGCCCACCGATACTGAGCTTCCATCGTGTCAGAAATAAGTTTAAAAATCATGGATGAATGGCAACCATCAGACAAAGTACTGGTGCACTGGATGGTAAACTTATGGACACGCTGGATTCCAAAGGCACTGATGACCGCCTGCCCATTCTTGTGTCTGGTGTCAATGGCACAAAGCTTCTTGAGTCCCACCTCTTCCGCATTTGACTCAAAAGCTGGCCTGGTTCAAGGAGACTTGATATCAACAGCAACCAAACAACTTCTGGTCGATTGGGAGTGTGAACAGAATGTCGTTGGTATGGTTTTTGACACAACTTCATCCAATACAGGTAAACCTATTTCAAACATCAGCGTGAATTTATCACGACATTAATACCAAAATACAGTGAATGATTTAGCAGAAATCTGCAAAAAGCACGTGCCTGAAATGGTGGCCTTAAACTACAATTACATTTTTTTTTCAGGACAAAAAACAGCTGCTTGCGTCTCCCTCCAAAAGGATTACAGCATGCCATATTCTGGTGTGCCTGTCGCAGGCATGTGGGCAAAGTCATCCTAGGTGTTTGCTGGGATTGCTTGAAAGTGGAGGGCTCTTCAAGTCCAAACATAATGGTTTTCCAGAGGTGAGTCATAAGCTTTACAAAATAACAAGGAATATTATTATCTAATGAACAAATTTAGTGGAATTTCTTTTATTAGACTTATAAGATATACTAACACCAAGCAAATGATCGATCATATCAATCTTAATACCCCTAAAACAATATTATAGATTAGTACGAAATACAATAATCCCAATAATTGCATTTCTAGGTTCAAGAACCATTTCTCTCAACTGGCGTACAATGAAAAAAAGAAACTACTACCCCGCAATGCCTGGAGTGTGTGAGGAGCGCCAGCAGGAGATGGCTGACTTCTTCCGTGAATCTCTAGCCCAACCATTTACACGTGGCGACTACAAGGAGCTGGTAGAGCTTTGTTTGCTGCTTGTAACTAAAGGATCCGAGCCAGTGAACTTCACAATGGTCTACCCCGGTGCACTTCACAAAGCAAGGTGGATGGCTAAACTGCTCTATACCCTCAAGATTGTTCTTTTGTCAGGCCAGATCAAAGAGCAGTTTCCCAAAGCCGAGGTTGTGACTAAAAGTCAAATCAGCAAGTTAGAATGGTTTGCTGTGTTCACAGTCGCTGTTTATGTCCCATGGTGGATTGTTTGCCCCGTTCCAGCAAGTGCGCCACTGAATGACTTGAATTTGGTCAAAACCTTGGCTGAATTTGCCCCATATGACGCCACAATAGTTGACAAAGCACGTGTGGCACTCGGTAGACACACTTGGTACCTAACTGAGGAGTTGGCCCCACTGGCTTTGTTCTCGTACCAAGTACAAGAAAGGACAAAAGAGGAGATGAGGAAGGCCCTTCTTTGCCATGAAGGCACTGAAGTTACTAAGAGAGTGGGGCTCACTCATGGGGGCTATGGAAAGCCATATCTTCCCCCTATCCCAGAAAGTGGCACTGCCCTGGTGGACCTAATTGGGCCTGACTCAAGCCGGTTCTTCACCATTTTAGGCATGCCCTATCAGTTTCTCCACAGTCCAGCCAGTGAATGTGCGGATCATGACGACTACCTGAACATGAAACGGGTTGTGGACAAGCTTCAGGTCATCAATGAGGCTGCAGAGTGTGGTGTAAAACTTTGCCATGACTTTCTTAATGTTGCCAGGGATGAGGAGTGCTTTCAAGAAGTCCTTCAAGTAGTTGAAAATGACAGACTCCGCGTTCCTAATCAGCGCAAATGATCATCTGTTTCCGAACAGAAATCATGGTTTCTTGCTCTAGAGAAATAATACCTTGTGAATATATGATAAACCCCTTAATGTACCATGAGAGAATAAGAATGATTAACTTTTTTGTGTTAGTGATAACAGCTTTTAATTAAGACAGGCAAATGATTTGTGTTAATATCCCTTATGATGGTTGTGTAATCTCATATATAGGCGCGTATGCCGTATAAGCAAATCGCTATTTTTCAAATTGCTGGTGCTCACTCGAATATGCATGAATCTTCAAAAAATTGCACGTGGGTATTTTTTATGTCAATATGCAACACCAAAATTTTGAACAGCATTGTAGGACAAAGTTGGGGCAACTGTCACACCCTAACCTACATGAATTATAATATCACTTCAGTTTTCAGGTAACTTCTTCACAACCTCATTGACTTTAGAAATATTACTTGTGGAATATATATCCACCAAACTGAAAAAGATCCCCTTACTATAGAGTCATTCCTGCTCAACTGGTACAGATTTCAGAAAGTTGGTCGGGTGACCATCTCCGATTTTCTTCAAATTTTCAGGGTTGATTCATACACCATTCAATAGCTTAATCTAAAATTTTAGCTTCCTCAGTCAAAAACGTTTAATTTTATGATCGCTTAAATGGCCCCCACCTTCGACAAAAAATGCCCATGTTGGGCTTGATTGGCCAATGCCTTCATTTTGAGAGGCCTTGAAAAGTGTCTTCTAATAGGAGTAGAAGCTTCAAATTTGTCATGCCAATACAACTTCTGGTGGCTTTTCAATTTTGCAAGCTAAAAGGCTGTGGAACAAATAGTTTCTGAGTTACAAGGGCTTAAACATGGCTCCATTTTGAAGCTTGCATCAATTCCTCCCACTTTTACAACACTACCATTTTCAAAAGTTTTAGTTCTACATCAATCACAGCTGTTTTAATACTCCTAATAGTCTCTATGGGTTGTAAATTTATGAGTGAAATAAAAAAATAACCAAAAAAGGATTTATTTTTATTTTTAAAAATTTCCAAAAGTTGATATTTTCACAAAATTTGCAAAATTAACACCAACTTTGGGGCTTAATATAAAGGTGTCTGAAATTAGTCAGGGAGTTGATACTTCTAGTAAAGAAAGATACATATGTGTACAAAAACATATATTAAGGAATAGATCTCAACTCAACTCCTTCATATAGTTTTGGCTATTCAAAGAAAAGTACTTTTTGTGAAAAATTCTGAAATGTTTAAATTTCTTTTTACAACATTGAATTGTAATTTTACTTCCATTTTATTACTTGGTAAGTTAATTCCAAATGTTAAATTATCTAAATAAGTTTTACTCATAAAAAAGACATAATATATACACCTAGATTATTACTACATTTGCAGTTAACACAACAGATGGACCAGCTTGTAGGCTCAATACTTGGATCTACCTAAGTAAATCATGTAGAACCGTGTTCTACTGCTCTTTAAGCACTTCCTAGAAATTTAAATTATGCAGTTAGTACAGATAACTATCAGTAACCACCATTTTCAGTACAAAACCTTAAATTTAAGTAGCTTTGTTGTATTACTTCCCTTAATACAAGTGTACAGTACTTGGCTATATACAATAATGAATTCCTGAGTTTTTAAGCATGTGAATTATTGGCTATAAGTTCATATTCTTTTTTTAATGTGTGTTGGTTTTATGTAAACTTATATATAGCTAATAACTCTTATGTTTAGACACTGACTCAGGAACTTATTATTGTACTCAGGCTTTAAGTCTGATTGTCTTCAACACTCCATGGCCTCACAGCCATAAATTGGCAATTTATTATTCAGCTTGATACAGGTCTGTAGTTACTTAGGCTTTTTTTAAAATACTCCTCAATTTTAGATAAACAATCATTTGATAACTTGTACTGTCTCCCCATTTTCCCAGTAACTGTAGGTGGTTCAATTGAACACAAAACATGTTGGAATGGAATCCAGCAAATGTCCTCTTGTTCAGGCCATTTAAAAGGATTCTTTTTCATGAAATTTACTAATAGATCCTTCTCAGCAGGGATGGGGAGTCGGCCAAAACAACCGACTCCCGACTCCTGAGTCGGTATTTTTAAAAACAGACTCCGACTCCCGACTCTTTCAAATATATAAGTATAAATAAATGTAATGAAGTAGGTATGATAATAATACAGTTTAGTAATTTAATACAATTTTAATGTTGTATTACACAAAAAGAAATTGATCTCGTATAAAATATTTATAACCTCATTTGGTTAACAATTTTAAAATTTTAATGTTGCATACGGTACCGTAGCTAAATAAAAAAAAGTTGGTAAAGAATATTTTGTTTCCATTATATATTATGATATGCTAATATTGAAGCTAAATATTAAAAAAAGGCTAAAAAAACATACTTAATAATTTAACTCTAAGGAGAATTTGTTCTTAAGAAAAGTATAGCATCAATTATGTCTTCCTTCAACTTAGCCCATAGGTGGGATTTAATTAACTGAAGAGCTGAAAATAATCTTTCAATGCTGACTTGTGTTGGTGGCAATGCAGTAACAGTTCTGGCTACATCTTGCACTAATTCAGGATACTTTGGTATGGCATTCATCACATCAAGTTTTAATGAACGATCAAATTTCTCTATTTTTATTAAAGCTGCATTAAAGTCTTCTCTGAATTTGGTCAATGGGGTTATTTTTATAGGTTTATCATCTTGACTCAAACGGCATCGCTTAACTTTTTTTGATTTTTCTTCATTATCGAGATTTTTTTCAAAATCCATTTCTTCTTCAGAGTTTGAGCAGGAGCTTTGCATAATGGCAGGACTAGAGCAGCTTTCAAATTCTGAATTACTTGCGGCATCTGTTTCATTTAACATTTTCATTCGCACAGCTACATCACACAGCTGACTTTCCTCTAGCAATCTGTTCTTCATTTAAAAGTACCCTGTGCATAGGATCTACATAAACTGCAGCCAATAGTACGTCATTATTCAGTAAATTTTCTTCTCTACGCTGCATAGACATTCTTATACCATCTGCAACAATGCCGCCAATTTGAGATAGTTTATAATTAATATTTTTCCATTCCTTGTAAAATGTGCCAGGTGTCAATTCAGCTGCTTGAAACTTCTTTGTAACCACATATGGGTACTTAAGTAATGCCTCAAGTTGACTTGCCTGTGCCACTGGATATCAGTCATTGTTACATCTGGGTTTGCCATATCGATAAGGTATGGCTTCAATTCAAGAAGGCGCTTAATCATTTCATAGGTACTCCCCCAACGTGTAGCTTGATCTATAACTGCACCTTTTCCGGATCAACGTTTTAATATTGCATCAAGTTTAGGCGTTCTTGCAGCCACTACTATGTTGCGTAACGTACCTACTACATTAGCAGCATTCCTTTCTTTTAACCCATCATGAATTGCCAGTTGCAATGTGTGGACTGCACATCGCATATGGGGAATATTTGAGAATCCAGCAAAATCATTGTCTACAGTGTCAACACTGTCAAGTTTGTCAGCAGTTTCATCCGTATCTTCTTCACTACTGTCTTCAAAAAGATCTCCTTTTACTTCACCATCATTAAGTTTCTGTACTGTACTTGTCATATTTGAAGCATTATCAGTAACAATTGATAATATTTGCTCTTTAGTGATTTCATATTCTGTCAAGATGGTTTCAATTAGCTTGGTCAAGTATTCGCTTGAATGTTGAGCTTCAGTGTCCTTCACTGCCAGAGTACGTATAACTAGTTTTCCTTCATCATCAATGAACTGAACATTTATTACCATATAATTAATTCTTTGTCTCATGCAGGCATCCATCTTAAGAAAGAAGAATTTTCCTTGCAGCATTGTTTTCAATAGTTTTCTTGCTTTCTGCTTCCTTTAAAATCATGTTTCGAATATCATGTCTCTCTAATGACACTCCTAGTTTTGCCGCCATTTCTCCATTTAATCCACGGAAAGCTGGGAGGAAAATAATGTAAGTGCAACCCCATTCTTTACAACTAAATCTATAAGGTATTTTTTAAAATTTTTCTTTGTCATTGATATTGTAATTCTCTCACTGTGGAAAAATTTTGTAACAGAGACTTGTTTGCTTTTTGAAATAGAGGTACTGGCCTGACTAGAAGTAGGTTTCTGGATTTCCTTATCATGCTGATCTACAACCTTATAAATATTGGGATGTTTGTTTCATAGATGGCGTTTCAAGTTTGAGGCTCGAGTTGGAGCATTAGCATGTTTCCCAGTGTAAGCACTAATTTTTGCATTACACTCTCTACCATCCTTTTCTACTTGACAAATAAAAATACTTTCATCCTCATTTAGCTTAAAATATTGAAAGACTGCTGATTTTCTACTAGGCCCACGACTCATTACTAATAGGGGCTAATTAAATTAATAATTAATATATTGCTAATTTTTATATGGTACCTAGTATCCTGAAATAGAAAATAGAAATATGAAATTCATTTGCTAAGATTTACCAGAACAATAAATCAAATGTGGAAATGTGAATCAGAATTAGTTCAGGAAGATATTTATTTAGGGCAGAGTAGTATTCTGGTAAATTGTTGGCATATAGAAATTGAATCAAAGAGTCGGGAGTCGGTCATTTTTACCGACTCCCGACTCCGACTCCCGACTCTTCAAAAAAGCTCCGACTCCCCATCCCTGCTTCTCAGTATCACACACTTCAACTATGTTTCCAACAAACCAGTCACCTTCATAGAAACAGGCCACATATGTACCAGGTTTATATTGGTAAGCCACATTTTCTTGTGTAGCATTGAGGAAGGAAAGTTGTACGTTAAAGAAATTTTCATCACTAGAAATTTTGTACAGTTTAATGCCTGTTGATGAAGGTCTAAAGCAGTGATATGAATGGGTTCCTGGGATTGTCTTAATTAAGGAATACCTTTTTTCTAACTCAAATAATTAGCATTTTCCTCAATTTTAGCTGAATCAATGTACAGAAATTGTATACCATTAATATTAGATTTGCACCAATTGAACATCTCTTTTGGATTGGTGATGTGACCTTTACTTGTTGCTTGTAGACTTGCCTGGGCAACTAACCTTTTGACAGTGCCACCAACACCATCACAGGGGCACTTTCCGTGAGAGGTGGCAAAAAAGTTCCATTCACATGTTAGTTGGAAATCTTTTTCATGTAACACTGAATTAATGATGTTTTTATAGTTTTTATATTGACTTGCTGCGCCATCGCTAAAGTAACAAATATGTTTTAGTTTAGGATTCTGACTTTTAAGTAATTTCAAGGCTTCACATAAAAAAGAATGAACTGCAGTTGTGTTGTGTGTAAGTGAATCTGATATTACACAAAAATTTGTAACTTAGTTCACCATCAACTTTTTGATAGCAGACTACCGGATGCAAGGTAGCCTGGGTATTGTCCCAGTGATGCCCTTGTACGGCATCCTGAATTATAAAACTATAGTTTTCAGAGAAGTCAACAAGCACTAATGCTGTAGAATCATTGAGGTTTTCTTTACAGTTGGACAAATATTTTGATTGGGCTTTTGCTATGAAATGGTGTACTTTCAACTTTTTTGCACTTTCACATATGTCTTCTAGTACATTCGAAACACTTTTTGTCATTGTGACCAGTTGGGTATGGTCTGTATGAAGCCACTGCTTAAAGGAAACCTCATCATCCATGTCATAATCATTGTTTTCAAAAATGGTAAGAAGCCAATCCCGTAATTCATTTAAACCAGGACATGTTTTGCAGTTATTAATCATGCAGTTTCTGGTTTCAGTGTTGCAGACTATTTTCCCTAGTAACACACTTAATTCTACTTTGATGGGGAGTGATTCACATAAAAGTTTAAAGTTCTGGTGTATTTCACAAATGCATACATTGTGTGATCCTTTACTCCCCACACCCATACACCATTTTGGTCTCAGTTCAAAAAACTTTGATTTGGAGATTTTGTCGTTTGGATATTTATTTTTGTAAAGTGTACCTATATAATTCTCTGATATTTGTCAACAACAGTATTTTCTGCTTGTGAACCTTCCCTTATGGTGTTTTTATTGATTTGTAGTCTTTTTTACCAGGGCATTCTCTACTTAATCTCTAGTATATTCATTGTTTTGGAAAAATTCTATCACTCTTTCCTTTATTTCATCGTTATACCCTTGCTACTCTTTTTATTTCTCATTATAGGAAGGATACCTTCTTTTCTCTTTAAGGCCCTCACAGCATTAACCATTCTGGCTGACACTTCAAATTCTTTCATAATTCTTTCTCTGGACCAGGTTTTACCAATTGGAAGTGTTAGAATTTGTATCTTCTTGTCTGGTACTAGTTTTACACTTTTCTTTCAGTTCCTCTATCATATGCTGATAACACTTTTCTTCCTCGCTCTCGATAGGTTTCTCCGCTTCCTCATCCAAAATGCTAGGCTTCATATGAAGTACTTTTGACAGCTTTGATTTTGTTGATGTTTCAATTTGCTTTAGTTTCCTTTTCACGTAAAACTTTCGATCTCTTGCTCTTACATACTTAATGGGTGAGCATTCTAGTGAACCTAATGTTTCGTCAAATGTCTCCTTAACTATTTCTTCTGGAACATATTCATCACTACCTGAGTCTTTTTCATCTTCAATCGTCTTGGCTCTAAGAAGCATGTTGAGCAAGTTTCTGTCCTGGTATCAGATTCAGTCTAGTTGCTATGTCTTTGTCAATAATTTGTAGTGATTCTGCAAATAAAGTAGGTAATGTAAACTCTAAACACATTGGAAAATAATTTTAAAACCTCAACATTTGGTTATAGGCTATTCGTATAAAATATTCAAAACATATGCATTCAGTAGCACAGTATATAGCCTCCCTATTAAAATTAAATAGCTAATTTAGGTTACAATTTACAATATAAACTTCTTTATGAAATATAAATATATTAGTACCTATATTTACTTACTTGTTATCTTCTTTCGATGATTTCTCCATGGATCTTGGCAGCTACGTTGCATTTGTTGGTAATGCATTCCAAACATTTTTTCATGGTGGTAGCATACAGTAGCACTATTTGGGTTGATTACAGTTGCTTTTGTTCTCCACAATAGCAGTTTTCCTTGTTTCATCTGTCAACTCATGTAAGGTATACATACCCAGAGGCGTACCAATACTTTTTGCCGCTCAGGGCAAAAATGCCCCCCCCCCCCCCCCCCCCCCCCCCCCCCCCCCCCCTGGTGCAACAATTTTCAATACACTTCTAAACAAAACTTTTATTGGAAGAAAAACTTAAATAAAGCAAATTCAATTTTGACAATACTACAATAATGTACTGTACATAATACACTACATAATTTTAACAATAACTATATAATGTACTATAATGCCTAGTTAAATTTTTGGACTTTCATAACAGAAAATTCATGAATTATTTTTTCTATGTCCATTGTCTCTGCAATTTCACGTTCAATTGAAATAATCGCCAAATTGCTCAGTCTAGATTGACTTATAGTTGACCTGAGGTAAGTTTTTATAAGTTTCAGTTTCGAGAAACTTCGTTCGCAACTTGCCACAGACATGCATGTAGTTAGACAGATCCAGAGGGCAATTGTTATATGAGGCAAAGATTCCACTAGATCCCATTTAACGATCCACTGAAGTAGTTTTAACATATCCCAGTTCTTTGGATCATCGTCGACGCTTATGCTTTCGAAACTGAGCAAATGTCTTTGGACTGATTCAAAAGGTACGAAGGAGACAGAAATTCAAAGTGATCATTCATGTTTTTAAGACAACTGTGCATTTTTCAATTTCTGCTAATAAACGATCCGTGATTTCAAAAATTCTCTGCATACATCCTCTTGCACGGTCAATCCAGCATCACGAGCTTGCTCTCCAGGCATTCCTCTCCGTCTCCTGACTCTGCGGTCTATACTGATATCCATTTCATTACAGAACTCTTCGGCGGTATTTGCAGCGTTTGATACTACTGCCTCTTCTTCATTAGTTAAAAATGGATAAAGAGTTCATTTTTAATTACACTGGTCCAAAGCAAGTCCCTTTCTTTGAAAATATAGCTGAGCATCATTGATTTCTTTCAGCACTGGATCCCAGAAAAATAAGTACACAATGAATATGTATGACATGATGGAGGTCAACAGAGCTTCAGCATTGCCCTTTGTGTCCAGATTTTTGGAGATCCCTTCACTCAGTTCTTCCAAGGCACTAACAACGTGAGTCAAGTTCTTCTTAAGACTAGAAACAGCATCATACTTAGCACTCCACCGCGCATCAGAGACTCGCTTGACAGTGATTTTGGAATGTTTTGTTAAGACATCCCAACGATGAGTAGAGGAAGAAAAGTAGACGAAAATTCGTTCAATTGTTCCAAAGAAAGTTACAGCATTAGGACTCAGTCCCACGGCATGAACTCCAGCCAAGTTCAGTGAGTGGTTATTGCAAGGAATGAAAACAGCGTGTTTGCTAACATCAAGAATTCTGCGTTGAACTCCAAGATGAATACCTGCCATCATAGCAGCATTGTCATACCCTTGACCATAACAATTCTGGATATCCAGCCCATCCTCACGGAGCTTAGTGACAATGAGACCAGTAACTGCCTCAGCAGTCTTCCCCTCTAATTTAATAAAATCAACGAAGGATTCCTTCACCTCTACATTACCATCTTTAATCGACACATAGCGAATTACCTGAGACATCTGATCAATATGCGATATATCTGGTGTACTATCGAAAATTATTGCAAAGTACTTTGCACTAGACACATTATCAATTATACATTTTCGAACATTACAGCCGATTAGTGTGATGAACTCATTTTGAATGTTAGGTGACAAATACGTAGTGGATATCTTGTCAGTCATTCGTATTTTTGTAAGATGTTCCCTAATTACTGGGTCATATTTGCCCATTAGTTTTATTAACTCCAAAAAGTTTCCAGAATTGCCAGCTAGCCCAGCTTCTTCATTTAAGTTCTCTCAGTGCCCTCGGAATGCAAGATCTTGTTTTGCCAAGAACATGATGCAGTCATAAATTCGTCTCAGTATTTCTTTCCACTTAGCAGTAGCATGTTTTATTTGCAACTGATGTGCATTATCTATTGTAGCATTCAACTGAAGGCGCATAGACAACTCTTTCCATTGTTCAAAGCATCGGGTATGATATGGACTGTTTTCATGTTCAGGTACTGTTGGATTCAGTTTCCTCCAGGCAAAAAATCCTTCTTCTTTTCCAAATGCACTGGAGATGTTGTTGAAGAGATGACAGCAAAAGAAATGCAAGCTACATTTTGAAGGTGAGAAGATTAGCCATGACCTTTCAATTTTTTCGCCATTTTCCAAAGTTTTGAAATACCAAACTTTTGACATTGACCTATTGTTTGAATCAGCTGGAAAGGGTCTATTCATGTCTTTCAAATGTGATGGTCCACGTTTAATGAGTTCGATTCTCAAATTGTCCATCATTGGAATGGGCCAGTGGGTGGGTGGGTGACTTTGTGATGTAGATGAGGGTTGATCCTGGTTATTTGAGGGGTTCACTTGAAGTTGCCACTTGAACATCTATCTCTAAAGATATATCACATTGCGGTTGATCTCCTTGCTTCCCAGAAGGCACTGAAGGTGTGTCTGAGAATCCCATTAACTGATGAAATTGCTTAGCAGCACGCTTGCCTTCCTCTTTTTTTTCGCGAAGATTCTTGTATGCAGCACCACTCAGTCTCTGTCGTTTGCTCATGTTTGCTAATTCAGTAGGGTATTTGCAAAATAAAACAATCATTAATTATTAACATCATCAAAGCTCAAAGAATGCAAAGCTTTCCGATGTGAAAATTTAATGCAACTATTTGTGGAAATAGTGGCATTGAGGTGGCATATATAGCATTTAATGATGATTTTTCATCAAAAACCATGGATATTTTGTACACAAATAATGCGTGACAATGATGAGATATAATTTTTTGCAGGGTTGCATTTTAAAACATAAAAACCCAAAATTTTGCATACTGCGCCCGCCTGACTAATTTGCCGCCCCTCGGGAAGTGCTGCTTGGGGCAGTTGCCCCTCTCGCCCCTCCCTTGATACGCCACTGTACATACCCACCTTCCTGGTGAGTCTGTGTTCATGACCTGGATCATCCAAGTACATACCAAAGCTGCACTTTGATTCTTGATTAGAATAAGCCATTATTACAGGCAGTAAAATTAAGTTAATTGATCTAGTTAAATTTTCTGAAAATAAAAGATCATGATCTATAAAATAGGCCTGGACATTAATGATTAACCATCATGTTTTACATTTATAAGAATATACAAAGCGAAATGAGCTACCCAGAGCCCTTCGAGTCGCTGGTTGTTTTGACAGACATATTAAATTTCTTGTATGTTTTAGACTTATTTACATATTATTACAATTGTAAATCAACTTAAGTAATAAAATGGAAGTAAAATTACAATTCAATGTCATAAATAGAAATTTAAAAATTTATAAATTTTGCAAAAATTTGAGATTTTTCACAAAAAGCACTTTTCTTTGAATCATCAAAACTATATGGAGGAGTTGAGTTGAGATCTATTCCTTAACACTAGAACAGCGAAGCGGTCATTTTGACCGCTTTTTCGAAATTTAATTAGCATATCTTGCTTAATTCGGATTAGTTCACCGTCATATTCCATGAATGCCTTCACTACGCCAATAACCTTTTTGTGGTATAATATGATTAAAATATATCTAATTATTTCACAAGATATTCAGCGATATTACTAAAACAGCGAAACGGTCACTTTGACCGTTTCTCATAAAAGCAATACAGGAGTGCTGTAAAGACTTGTCATAACATGTTCAATCTCGCTGTATGTTGTTGACAACAACACACGGCGGTTCAGTGTGTGTTGCGCTTCCAAGCTGCAAGCATGTGTGCAAACCCCTCTCTTTCAAATGAAGAAATTCTTCGATGTTTGCAAGCAATTTCAGAATCAAACTCAGAAGGAAGTGATATATCATTGGACAGTGATGATGGTGAAGATGATTATATTCCTCAGGCAGAAAGTTCATCATCTGAGTCAAATGAAGAAAGTGATGACCGGGCACAAACTGATTCAGCTAATAAAACGTTCAATGCTGGTCATGTTGCGGGTGAGTACAATAAATATTTACATCTTTGTCAGTTTCAGTATGGCGATTCGTGCATAAGTTTATTGATGATGATTAGCAATGATTTCGTGTCATATTGTAGAACCATTATGGTTATATATATAAATATTATAATAGCACAGGCCCGTAGCCACGGGGGGGGGGGGGCAAGAGGGGGCAAAGCCCACCCTGTAAAACATTCTGCCCCCCCCCTGGAAAAACTCGGCACTTTTCACCACTGTTTGCCGAATTGAATTAGAACCATATATATATCTTTATATATATATATATATATATATATATATATATATATATTATATATATTCCTTCATTGTCCCCCCTATCAATTTCTCCGCCCCTCCTACTCATTCGGTCTGGCTACGGGCCTGTAATAGCAACTTACCATTGTGCTTTATTACTTGCAGGAAAGATGGGAGGCTTTATGGGAAGAAAAAAGCGATGCGAAACTCCTGCTTTGATTGAAGTTGGTTCAGTTTTAACGACGAAGGATGGCACAGAATGGGAGGTTATTGAACAAGGCAACAGAAATGAGGGAAAAACCCGATCACAGAATATTGTACGTGAAGAACCTGGCCCCACAGTTTGCCAAATGACAAATTGCTGAAAATGATTTTTTGAGTGCTTTTAGATTGCTAATTGATGATTTTATTTTGAAACATATACAAAAGTGTACTCAAGCAGAAGCTCATAGACGATTGAAAACTACTTCATGGACACTGTCACTGGAAGAAATTATGGCTACTATTGGCATCATGTTTGCTCGAGGAATATTGGCCAAGGGGCAACCTGCTGATGATCTCTGGTCAAAAGAGTGGGGACCTCCTTTCTTTCGTGAAACAATGGCACGAGATCGCTTTCGAGAAATTATGAGATACCTCCATTTTGACATGAAGTCTAACAGATCTGAAAGGCTGAAAACGGACAAATTTGCACTGACATCTCAAGTTTGGAATCGGTTCACCCAAAATTGCATTGCTTGCTACAGACCAAGCGAATATATAACTGTTGATGAACAGTTATTCCCCACTAAAGCAAGGTGCCCTTTTACCCAGTACATTGCCACTAAGCCAGACAAATTTGGTATAAAATTTTGGATAGCTGCTGATACCAAGTCAAAATACTTCTTGAACGGATTCCCATACCTTGGTAAAGATGCAAAGCGCCCATCAAACCAACCGCTTTCAGAATATGTAGTTCTTCAACTTGTCGAACCATACCTTGGCAAAGGAAGAAACATTACGACTGACAACTTTTTTACTTCAGTGAGTTTATGTCGTAAATTACAACACAAAAATACTACCCTTGTTGGGACAATGAATCGTGCCCGAAAAGAAGTGCCAATTGCCATCAAGAATTTGCGAGACAAAAGGTTCAACACTCATGTTTTGAAAAATGACCAAGCAACGCTAACTGTCTATCAATGCAAACCAAATAAAAATGTGATTCTTCTGAGCAGCGTGCATAGCTGTGTTCAAGTTGAAGATAATGCAAAAAGAACCCCTGAAACTGTGACTTACTACAATTCAACAAAATATGGAGTAGATATAGTTGATCAGATGGCTCGCAAATACAGCACTAAAGCTGGTTCAAGAAGGTGGCCCGTTCATGTTTTCTATAATATGTTGGACCTCGCTGGAATCAATGCAGCTGTTCTCTATAGGGAAGTTACTGGTAAGAACATTACTCGTCGCAACTTTCTTCTGCAGCTAGCATTACAATTACGACAGGGTTTTAAAAAGAGTGACGCAGAGCAGGATATCAGTGAAGACGACACTGCAGAGACAGATGTGATATTGTCCCGGAAAAGAAAACAATGCCAAGTGTGAATGTGCAAGCAAAATAAAACTTGTGAAATTTGTCACAAATGTAAAAAAAAGGTATGTGGATCATGCACAAGCCACGTAATCAAGAAAATCATTTGCAAGAAGTGTTCTTCAACATAGAAAAGCACAGAAATAAAAACTAGGATTTATTAGTAAGATGAAAAAAGGATTATTATTTTGCGAAGTTAACCCTAAAGTTTTATTAATTTATAAGCGTAATTGGTTTTATCGTATATGGTTATAAATAAATACAATTTATTTACTTTAAATAAAATTAAATACCTGTAAAAAGTATAATTTTCCTTCGATAAATACAAATGTAAACGTAAATTTAAAATAATATTAGGTGGCGGTCAATTTGACCGCCTCGCTGTTATGGGTATGCAAAAATTTCAGCTGTTCTAGTGTTAATAGGTATGTTTTTTTACACATATGTATCTTTCTTTACTAGAAGTATCAACTCTGACTAATTTCGGACACCTTTATATTAAGCCCCAAATTTAATGTTAATTTTGCAAATTTTGTGAAAATATCAACTTTTGGAAATTTTTAAAAATAGAAATAAATCCTTTTTTGGTTATTTTTTTATTTCACTCATAAATTTACAACCCATAGAGACTATTAGGAGTATTAAAACAGCTGTGATTGATGTAGAACTAAAACTTTTGAAAATGGTAGTCATAAAAGTGGGAGGAATTGATGCAAGCTTCAAAATGGAGCCATATTTAAGCCCTTGTAACTTAGAAACTATTTGTTCCACAGCCTTTTTGCTTGCAAAATTGAAAAGCCCACCAGAAGTTGTATTGGCATGACAAATTTGAAGCTTCTACTCCTATTAGAAGACACTTTTCAAGGCCTCTCAAAATGAAGGCATTGGCCGATCAAGCCCAACATGGGCATTTTTTGTCGAAGGTGGGGGCCATTTAAGCGACCATAAAATTAAAAGTTTTTGACTGAGGAAGCTAAAATTTTAGATTTAAGCTATTGAATGGTGTATGAATCAACCCTGAAAATTGGAGATGGTCACCCGACCACCCCTGTACCAATTGAGCTGGAATGACCCTACATAAAAGTCCTCCAAAGAGCCCAATAAATCTGGAAGGCTCTGATGAAGTTTTATCTTCAGAGTAAATTTTCATCAAGCCCATCTCTAACCCTTCATCCACATAGGACTTAATTTAACCAAATCAGTCTGTTTAATTTTTGTTGCTTGATTTGTTTGATATTCATTTTATGTCTTTAGAGACTTATACTGTGTTATATCAAGGTTAAAAACATGTTAGAAAGTAATTTTTCAACTATTAAAGGCACTTTATATTTAAGACCTGGGGACCTAGGAATGTAACCCTCATTTATAACACATTGGGTCTATGGGAAATCATTATTATTATCCATCACATTTTCAAGGAACCAATTAATGATAGATATTGGTGATTGACTGTACTTTAACTTCAATTTATTTATTTTCATATCTGGAGCGTATTGTACAAGATTGTGTGGCATCTGCAATTAATATTTTTTAAAAGTTTTATTGTAAAATAGCTTTAGATTGTTTATGACTTGGATAACCTCAATACCCCGAAGTGGCTTCATGTTTTCTAAATATAATTTAATGGAATCTGTACAGCAATAGAAAGAGTAAGATTAAATCCAAATGTCATATTGAGTTTGTTTTATTAACAGATTTTCCAGCTAAAGATTTAATAATTTCAGCTTATGCATTAACACTTGATTGACTGAAGGGAACATCTTCATTTTTCAGCAGTCTTACTTTCTTTAGCCTTAAGAAATGTCTGTGCAAAATAGAAGTTCAGTTTTCTTGCTTCCAAGTAAGTCATTGTAGAATTAAGTTATTTCATTTATGGTAACAATTGCTCACTGAATTGTACCTTCTAAAAAATCATACTTGGGGAAAATAAACTATTTCTTTAGAGTCCCATTTTACAATGTTTTATTTTAACCCATTAATGCCCAAAACTATTTTTTTTATTTCCTGATATTTCTTGATATATTCAACTTCAGGAGAGACTTTAAAAAATAAAAATTAATATTTAAAAATTTCACTTTTAAGTTCTAACCAAAACTAGTGTTAAAATGTGTCCTCAAAAAAGGATGGTGGGCGTTAATGGGTTAAAATCCAAAATTTCATTAACTAAAAATAATTCTCCTTGCTAGACCTCTTAGACTCTCTCTCAAATTTGTTATGAGAGGAGAGTATGGAGTGACACACATTTATAACTTTAGTAATAAAAAGTGCCAATATTAGAAATATTGTACCTGAACATGGTAATTGCCCAATGTGAAAAAAGGTAATTAGGCTAACCTCGAGCTTTTGAGTTCTTTTCAATTTAGTTTTGTATCATAAACAAAGGGAGAAATTGTTAAATCAATTGTAAGGTTATCTAGCTACCTAACTTAAGTGTAGTAGGCTGATGCTATAGATGTAAATTTGGCCCATTATTTGAAAGGAATTTTGAATAATTATTTAAAAAATTTGGTTGATGAAAGCTATGGCAGTATTGTATTAACTGGGATTATAGTAGTTACATTAGTTAAAGTGTTATGAAGGTTTCATTAATGCTAAAACAAGCTTTTATTTAGTCCCATATCGCCAGTAGGCCTATAGGACCAGTGTATCTAATTAAGATTTAATTAGTATGTTCCCTTCAAAACAAAATTCATTATTTTTAAATAACCTCCAGATGAAACACTCAAATCAAATGAATCAAAACTTATGAGATTGAAAAATCCTCACACAAAGTCAGCCTCATATTTTTTATTAGATGAAGAGAAAAAGAATCTGTATGAAATTCAAGGCTTTGATGAGAAATATAGGTAAGGCTTAGAGCAGTAGTATGTACTCAAAGGATATGAAATATTAATCCTAGAATAAGAAAATCTCCAAAAAAGTAAGAGTCAAAATGCTAAAAAACACCTTTAGAAGCGATTTAACTTACCTTAAAATGGGCAAGATATGGAGGGGTCCATTTGCATGGTGCTTTAATAACCAAAGTCAACAAAATTGTCCATGTTTCAAGAGGAATATAGCCTTCAAGGTTGCAGTATTATGAACAGCAATAAAAAGGTACGGTACAAGCAAGCATAATAATGAGCACAAAGTGACATTGATAAAATGAATTGTAAATCATGAATGGAAGACAATTGCATCATAATCTGTCTAAGCTTAATTAACAGTAGTCTGCAACAGTGGCTGTTGCAGTCAAAATGACAAGAAGAGAACTAAACAAATAAGATTTGGTGCTTTAGACTTCCTGTCACACTTCACAATTTGTGACAATACTGTTTTATCACAATGTTTTAGTGTTCCTTTCTGCTCACTATTGTGCTTATTTGATGTAATTTATTGTTTTGTCATTGCCCTTTTTGGTGCATACCCCTTGCGCACTGTTCTTCATGAAACAGTGTGGAAACTTTTTCCACATTTGAATGTGGAAGATAATTTTACCCCACATCATACTTGTGTATATAGTATGTATATGTATGCTAAAATTTCTTCTTTAGTATAGGAGAAGTTTTACATGCCTTTGGGAGAAGCCAAAGGTACAATGATTTGTTTGGGACTCCAGAGAGTCAGTTATCTAAATTCCATACTGATAACTTCTTAAGATTTGTCACATTCGTTTGCCTCTTGATTTAGCTATTGATTAGAATTATCATATTTCATCAATTGTTATTTATTAAATATAGTTTCTACATTTATTTGAGATTTGTTCATCTTTAATGACCATTTCAGCTGACATTTTATAGCTTAAATTAGTGTAGAGAAGCTTCTAAAAAGCAATTCACTACGTTTCATTTGTTAACATTTGAATATTTGCCCCCCTTTGATTTATGCTGGCCCTATAATGCTGTTGTAGGGTGGGATTAATATACATTGGTATATTACTTGTATCCTTTGTTTATTGTGTATATATATATATATACCTTTCCTTTCAAATGTTGTGTGTGATGATTCCTCATTTCATGAAGGTCAAGCTTGTCACCCCTCCTCTCGAGTTGGTCTGATGAAGTAGTGAGTTGGTTTCTTGTACTCTCCACCTTGCATAACCAGGTATGCCTGGCTCATTGGAGATTGTTCTGAGCCAGGTGTCTAATCTTCTTTTGAAGGTGTCCACTGCAACACCACTCATGTTCCTTAGTTCTTTGGGCAGCTAATTAAACAGTCTTGGTCCTCTCACAACAAAACTATTTTCTTTCAGGGCTAAGGATGTTCCCTGTCTAGCCTTCAATTTGGGAACATGAGACATTCTTCCTTTTCTACTTGCCACTGTTCTTTGGGGAGTTATAGGGTTCAGAGTAAGATTAGGGGCTAGTTTCTCCATTATTTTCCAAGTGTAAATAGTGGTGTATCGCTCTCTCCTCCTTTCCAGTGAGGGCTATGTCATAGCCAATGTCATAACACTGCTTCCTGTTGATTAGTGAAGTTAAGTGATGTTGGTCTGGGTAGTAGTTGGATGGGAGACCATCTTTCTTGTCCAGATTATGTAGTGATTTGTGGTTCGGATCCCACATAAAGCTGTAGGTCCCCCTGTTATATGACCTTAGAAGGAAGTTACCCCCCCCCCCCCCCCCCCAATCATTATTATTTCTGTTCCAGTGAATATAGGTTTAATTCTCGTAACCTTTCCCAGTAATTTAGTTCTTTGCACCCATTGATCTTGTGTGTGAAGCTTCTCTGAATCCCTTCTAGCTGTCTAATGTCTTCTTTTTATATGGGCATGTTAGGACCAAGCACAGTATTCCAATTTGGGTATGATCAGTGTTTTCAATAGATGAATCATTATATTCCTATCCTTCAATTAAAGGTTCTCAGTATCTGCCAGTTATCTCTTTGCTCTGTTTACTGCTACCAGTATCTATTTTGTGTTTCAAATTTTGCATCATCAGTCATTACAACTCCGAATATTTTGCTTTAGAATTTCTCTGAATTTCCTGTCCATTTTGGGTATAGTATTCCATGGATTTTAGGTCCTCCCTTTTTCCATACCATAACATTTGAAATTTCTCGGTGTTAAACTTCATATGTTGTCTTCCAGCCATTTGTAGATTCTGTTCATGTCTGTTTGTAGAGATCCTTTATCCTCTGGGTTTCTTATTCTTCTACTGATCTTTGTATCATTGGCAAAGGATGTTACTGTGCTGTCTCTGGTAATGTAATAATACTGTTCCTTGTAGTTCTGAGCTGAGGACCTCTGATTCTGATGATGATACTCCTTGTACTGTAACAACTTGCCATCACTCACTAAGGAAATTATATATCCATTTCCCTACTTTTCCTGTTATTCCCATATATTTCAGTTTATGTATTATGATTCCATGGTCACACTTGTCGAACACTTTGGCAAAGTCTGTGTTATATTACATCATAGTTTTCATTACTTTCCAGTGCATCAATAATGTTGTTGTAGTGTTCCATTAGTTGTGATAGGCACGATCTACCTGACCAGAATCCATGTTGGTTATCATTTAATTTTTTCTGAGTTTCCAAAAAGTCAGATTTTTCTCTAACTATTCTTTCAAATATCTTAGTGAGATGAGATGTAAAGCGACACTGGCCTATAGTTTTTGGCTTCAGATCGATCTCCTCCTTTATATATTGGGATGATGCTCTCACACTTGAGGATGCCCAGTATTTCTCCTATGTCTAGTGATCATTTCCATATCCAATCTAGGGACTCAGCAATTGCATTCTTGCAGTTTTTTAATCAGTGTGGCATTCCATTTGTCTGGTCCTGCTGCTGAGTGTACTTTTAGTTTCCCCGATAGCTTGTGTAATATCATCTGTCATAAAGTTGAAATCCATTATACTTTCCCCTTGTAGTTGTTCTTCAAATTGCATATCAGTTTGTCAGTTTTTGGGATACTGAAAGATGATTTGTACTGAGCTCTTAATATTTCAGATACTTCTGTTAGATCATCAGATAAAGCACTGTTCTTGTTTTTCAAAGGTCTGATAGTCGCATGATTTTTTGACTTTCTTTTTGCAAAATTATAGAAGTACTTTGAGTTAACCTTTATTGCTTCTATAGCATTGTCATCTTCTTTTTCTGTATGCTTCTCAATTAGTTCCTGTATGATGTCATTGATGCAGTTTATCATTTAATATTTTTCTGATGTTATCTTTACAGAACTTTACTTAATTTTGCAGTCACTCTTTTTCTCTTTTGGAACAATGACCTCTTTTGTCTCTCGAACCTGCTTCTCTTTCCTCTATGTTGTATGTCTTTCCACAATTTCTAATGTTTTCTCCTCTAAAGTCATTAACATCTCTTCTGTTGTCTTGGCCTCGAAAATGGTTTTCCAATCTTATACTTCTATGCTGGATGCAACATCTTCCCAGTTTATAGCTTTGGAGTGAAAATTAAAAATTTTGAATTTGCTTCTTTCTGTTGTTTATGTTCTTTCCTGTTGCTTTCATATTGGTTGTTATTTCAATGATGTTGTGGTCTGATATTATAGTTGGGGATATTTCTACATCATCAATTAGGTTGCTGTTTGTAAATACCAAATCTAGGCAGTTGTTTTTTTCTTGTGTTTTCTGTTATTTCTTGCATTAACATAAATTCATTAGCTAGAGCTAGTAGCATTTTTACCTGCTCCTGGTCTTCCCATGTGCCCCCCTTGTCCTGGTGTATACATAAATTTTTTCCTACCATTTTATATTTCATGAATGGGAAATTAAAATCACCACAGAGAAAAATATTTGGGGTTGGAGAGTGTAGATCTTTTACCCAGTTTCTTAGCTCTGTAATGGAATCAGAAAATTTTGAGGTTGGCGTGTTTCGGGGTCTGTACATTACAATTAGTACCATATTTAATTTTTCAACTTTTGCTGCTACACATTCTCTGTAGCTGTTTGAGGGTACTTAGTCATTTCAACCATATTCCTTTTGCATGTGTAAATAGCACATCCTCCTTTATGTCTCACTGTTATGTCGGCTCAGAGGATGTTATATTTGTCAATTTGTATTTCTTTTTTGTCAACACAGGACTCAGTTTTCACAGTTCATTTCAGTCCTTTTAGAGTCCTTTTAGAGTCCTTTTAGAGTCCTTTTAGATGAGTCCTGGTAGTCCTTTAGATGAGTTTCTGTGAGGCATGCAAAGTCTGCTCTGGCTTCTTGCATGAGTCCTTTCAGGTATAAAATTTTGTCTGGGGAATGATTTGATTTAAGGCCTTGAATGTTGGCTAGGATTATTTTTTTTCTCTATCATTTTAGCATACAGGTGGTTCAGATTTGTTTTCCAGTGGTGGTGCAGGTTTCATTGCCTTGTTGTCCTCTGAGAATTTGCCTCTCTTTATCTTTGTTGGTACCTGTTGTCCTGATAATGCATGTAGTGTCTTTGTGCATGCCTTGTGTCCAGCTCTTGGATTCCTATATTTGTCAGTTACTTTGTATGTCCATCTAAAAAATTGGTACCCTCCTTTGATATTCATTTTTCCTGTTCACCCATTGCATTCCTTTGAGGGGTGTGGTAACAGCATTTTTGTCTGTATTTGCACCTCCCATATCTTGCATAGGTGTTGCAGACTGTAAGATGGTGGAACTTGCACTTCTTATCAAATTTGCATCCACTTGTGTACTGTGTTGCATAATATGGGATGTGCATAGATGCATTGCCCAACCTGATACCTGCAGTTCCCCTTTGCATAGTATTTACATACGGTATTTTCTACGCTTCTACTACTTGTTTTCTTATATATTTTCAAAGTTCTTAATTTTGGTATTATCATTATTTTTCTTTGGCTGATTATTTCCTACGTTTTTAGTTATTTTTTTATCATTTTGCTCATTGGACAGTTTTACTACCTTGCAACTTTTACTTATTTCTTTTCTTTCGTCTGTCTCTTCATTCCATATTATATTGTTTATGTTGTTGTTATTTTATTCATTATAATACTGTTATTTGTTATTTTGTCCTCTCTCTCATCCACCTGGTTTTTCATTGGGACATTTCTGGACTTGTCCCCCCATTATTTCATTCTTTTTTGTATCACTTGAGTCTGCTATCTCCATTTCTTTAAATACCATGAAGGAGTTTACTGTGTGTGTACATGTGCCATGCAGAAAATTGATCCCCATGATCTGTTTCGCATTCATGCATGTTCCAATTCATGCAGATAAAGTCTTGCAGCTTTTTCACTTGTTTCCAGATTACATAAATTGTAGATTAAGTGAGAATTTGGACCCATGACCATGCTATTCATTAATTAGTGTAAAAAGAAATACCCACACAAATTCTTTATTTTTTTTTCTTTCTTTCTATTTTCTTTCCTTTTGATGGTTGATGTTAACCCCTCTGTCTATGCCCTTGGTCATTTTGAAGCTAGGTGATAGTAATGGATTGTTACTCTGGAGCAGCTGGTACCATATAGGGAATTGCAGTAGTCTCTCTTATACGACTATCCAATTTTTCTTGTAGTGGATCGGAGGATTTTGTGAAGCTGATTGAATTCTCTGAAGGTTCCCTGATTATTCTTGTAATGTATCAGGAAATTATTGTTTCTCTATTTACAACTAAGTTCTCTGAAGAGAGCAAGGCTCAAAGGAGAAGATAAAGACACTCTTACTGTAGTTTACTGCTAAAATGTTACAAGTAATGCTCAGCCTCTAAGTTAGATCAGTCAAATCAGAATAGTCAGAATAATCATTTGAAAATTTACATGGGTTTATATACCCAAATTTTGTTGACATCATTATTATTTAATATTGTTGTTGGTTAGCCGATCAGCCCACCCTGATCAAGCAAGCTGGCAGCATGCAGGTAACCAATCACCCTCTTGGGAGTGGACCAGAGGTTCAGCGCACTAGTGACACTGTGTTGTGTTCTATGCTGTGCTAGAGTGGTACAGTCTGTCATAATGTGTTCAATTGTTTGTGGTGTGTCCTGGCACAGGTGGCAGGTGTCATCTGTGGAGTTGTCTAGTCTGTGTTTATATGTCTGTAAGTTGGGGTGATGTCCACATCGGAATCATGCTAAGTTAACTTGATCCAATCTGCTCTGACTTGTCAATGGGTGGCAGCTTCACACCTAGGACTGCATTCAGACTGAGTCATGTCAGTGTTTTGTGGGTTAGGTGTGTGTGTTTTCTGTACTGTGTGATGTCTGTCAGGCGTGGTATGGAATGGAGTATTTGGTTATAATGTGTGTGTGGTGTTACCTTAAAGGTGCGAGGTGTTGGTGCATGATTGTACATGTAGTGGCAAGGGTGTTGTGGGTTAGTTGTTGCTGCTGCCATGAATTGTGTTCCCCTCATGTCTAAATGTTCCCTAACTTTCAGTATTTTTGTTTCTGTGTGCAGGTGTTCTATTGGTGTTGTTTGAATACATCCTGTAATGATATGAAGTGTGTGTTTTGTATTGTCTGTAAGGTGTTTGTGTGTGTGTTTAAGATAATGGGTGCTCAGCATGGGCTAGCGTAGTCCATAACTGAGTGAATATATTGTTTGTATACGAGTGATGATGTTTCCTGTTGGTGTCCAAAGTTTGTGCCTGTTAGTACCCTAAGCATGTTAAGTCTTGACATACATTTGTTTTTAATGTCCTGAATGTGGTTTGCAAAAGATAATGATGTGTTGTATGTGACCCCAAATATTTTGGTCTTGTATGTGGAATGCTTGTGTTGTTTAGTGTAATCTGTGGAGTTATCTGGTGTTCTTTTGTGTTGCTTGTTAGCAAGGTGATGATTGATTTTGTGGGTGCTTTGTCTATTGTGTGAGAGCCAGTCTTGTATACTGTTTATGTATGTTTGTAGGTTATTTGTAGTGGTGTTGATGTTGTGGGTGGATATTAGTGATGTCATCTGCATATGATGATAAGGTAAGCTTGCTATTTATGGGTGTTGGAATGTCATGCATGTATAAGTTGAACAGTGTTGGTGAGAGAACAGAGCCTTGAGGGACCCTGTTCGGAAAAAGCTTATTTTTGGATGACTTGCTATTAAATGTGACATGCATTTTCCTGAAAGATAGTTGCTCAGCCACCTTTTGGTGTTATTGTGCATGTTTGTGTTGAGTATTTTGTTTATGAGAGGGAAGTGTAGGATAGAATCAAATGCTTTACTAATGTCTATTGTCACTAATAGTGTATGTTGAGCTGGTCATCTGGAATTGATGCCATCCATGATGTGCTGCGTGAGGTTAGTGAGTAATGTCATTGTTGAGTGGTGAGGTCTGAATCCATGTTGAGTAGGTGATAGTGGTATGTGTGGGCATGACTCCAGATTCCTGGGATCTTGGGAGCATTGCTCCAGTAAATTTGACCATGAGAAAAAGTAAATTTGGGTTTGGGTTTTGTTCATCCGCTAGACCAGTGGTTCTTAACCAGGGGGGCGTTGGTAATTTCCAGGGGGGGCGTGATCCCTTGGGGAAAAACAGGAATTTCTCTAATTGTATTTGTTATTCTCTTAACGAGCATAAAATCTGGGAGAGAATGTTATTTTGATGCAAGGGGGGCGTGGAGGGAAGGACCAATTCCTAGAGGGGGCATGGTAGTAAAAAGGTTAAGAACCACTGCGCTAGACGTTATGCAATTTTTTTGCGTATACATTCTTGTACAAACCAATTTTTTTAAATTACAAATTTAGTTATTTTAAGTTTAGTTGGTAATTCCATATTTAACAATTATTTTTATTTTTTGTTAAGCTTCAATGTTTTGATAATTAAAATTTTATTAAAACGTATATTTTTTTAATATAAAATTATCAGGATTGGACTATGTTCCATTGATCTCGGCCAGGTTTGATAAATTGGCCAGATAATTACTTGTGCGGTTTTAAGTAATCCACCATGACTCTAGAATTGAAAAGTTTAGTTAAGTTTAAACTTACTTTTACTTACTTTAACTTACCTACTTTTACTTACTCTTCCTTACTTTTACTAAGTTTAAAGCACTTACTTTTACTTACTTTCATTGTACTATATTTACTTACTTTTACTCACTTTTACCATACTATATTTACTAACTTTTACTTATTTTGTATTTTTTCAGGTAGTCAATAATCAATAATGGATCCTAATATTGATGAAGTTGGAGAGAAAAGTGAGGGTGTTAAAAGGGGTTACTTTTGTGGTCAATGCAAGAACAAATATTCAAAGAAGCAAAACTGGGAGGAACATTTTAATTCCAAAAAAAATATTTGTTACAATACAAGAGGTCCCAGAGTTTGGGCCCACAGCTTAGATATTGTAGTAAAGAAATACCAGGATGAAGTGCAGCAAAGAGATACGGCAAAGCAGTCATTTAGTTTGTTCACAAAATGTGCTAGTGCTAGACCTCAGAAAAATGAACCAACTTCATCAACTGCTAATCTAGAAAATGAAACTTTTTCACTAGATGTTTCACAGACTGAAGAAAGTGCTTCTCCTCCACCTAAGAAACAAAAGGTAAGTGAGGAATCTGCGCATCAGACTAACAAAACTGCTTTAGAGGAATTTGAAAATTCCCAAATCCAGAAGACATTGAATGCAATTTTGCGCCTAACAAAAGAAACTCACCAAGCTGTTGTGGTTAATAAAGAGAAGAGTCAAAATATGCCTTCAAGTTCAAGTGTTGCATCCAAATCTAATAAAGCAAAAAGCAACAAATTTGACATTTCCATAGCCCATTTAAGCAAGTGTAAATCAATACAAGAAATCCTGAACAATGATTTGATCAAATCTACATTCAAATTGGTGGAAAAGAAGGATCTAGGGCATGCTGATGATTCATTTTCAGTACCAAGTGATATAATGGAAAACATTGCAAATAGTGACACTAATATGCCTGATGTAGATATAGCTGTTGAGGATGAAGATGATGATAATCAAGAAGATATTGATGATGCTTCTGATGATAAAATGTTTACATTATATTGCATAGCTTGCGCAGACCCCAAAGCATGTGCTTCAGACAAACATTCTAACATAAAAGGTTACTTCAATGTTAAAGATTTAACCTATGTATGCAAACAAGGAGAAAATCAAGAGAGATGGTTTAGAAATCTGAAAACCCACCTGAAGAGACATTTAATTAAACTTCAGCATCATCAAAGAGCTGCTGTTTATGAAGTGATGAAAACATCTTCTCGGAACACTACTAAACGCATAGAAGACTTATGTGGCAACATCTTATACTACATAATGAAAAAAACCGCATGGGCTCTATATCCAGTACTTCTAGCTGTATTACATAGGTCAGGTTGTGAGGTTGGAAATTTGAATCATAGCACACATGCATGCGAGACAATTTGTGAGCTATTAGATAATCAACTTAAAGAACAAACTGTAAAGTGGTTCTTAGAACAAACTTCAGTAACAATAACAGCTGACATTAGAACAATTTTGGGATTAAGCATGCTAGTTGTATTAGTTATGAGTGAAGAAGATAAGACTGTAAAACTTGCTGGGATAAATTTAGTACGCAGCAAATCAGGAGTTTATTTGGCCAATGAAATTTTTGATGTGTTGAAGTCTCCTAATCACTTGAAACTATCTGAAGAAGCAATTAAATCCAAGGTATCTGGAATGGTTGGAGATGGGGCTTTTTGTAAGGACAACGAGCCATTTAAAAACGAAATGAAAAAGTTGTTTGGAGAAAATTTCAAATTTTGATGGGACTTAATGCATCTTGTGAACAGAGCCCACGTTGATGCATTGAAGAAAATTTGTAAACTAAGTGAGCTTTTAGACTTTATTCAGAATCACTTCAAATCTGAGATCAGGCCTTGACTATACCAATATGGTTCTTGACAATATCATTGGTTTTAAGAGACCAAAACTCAAATCTGATACTCGCATGGTTAATTACGAATTTGATCAATTTGACAGATTTGTGGAAAATTTTTTTTTTTTTATCATCCACAAGAGAAAGAAATTAGTGCCAAGTTCTATGTATTGATTTCCTATGTAACAAAGATTATGTTGCAAGTAGCTCAAAAAACCACAGTTAGTGCAGAATTTGTAGAAAATATATTTTATAAAGAAGGAGGGAAAACTGTTATGTTAAGAGTGATGGAAACAATTTCCAAATTAGCTAATGGAGGAAATGCAAATGATGTAGTTTCTGAATTTAAGCATGATACCACAGGGCAGCAAAAGGAACTAACAGCTGAGGATTACATCCTAAATGAAGTTTACAAATACATCAAGAAACGTTCTGATTACTACCAGGTTGCTGAAGTTGCTAGACCATCCAGAACCAGATCTGAAAGTAGTTTTACAAAAGACTCAGTGATAAATTGGCTGACAGAATATATAGAACAGCTGTGGAAAGGAATCACAGAGAGATTAAAGCATTTTGATAAAGATGGATCAACTGCCTGGAGTGAAGCACTAGCTGAAGGGACATTCTCCATTCTTGGTTACATTGTTGAACACAAAGGATCCATTAAGCCATCTCATTTGACTAAGCTGTGCAGAATTGTGAAGGAGGGTCCAGCTCCAGGCACTAGATCTGCTGTAATGATCACACAGAAAGCCATTGATCAGTGGCCAAGCATACATGGCGGTAAATTCACAACAAATGCCTACATGCAAGGTCTAACATCGTCCACTGTTGCTGCTGCAATGAATAAATAAACTTAAGGTGAGTTATAAACTGTACATTATTGTATTATTATGTTTAGCTAAAACAATTTGTAATTGGTATGTCGTCAATTCAAGAGTTTACTATCATTAACCTATCTAGTGGTGTAAGAGAAAAAAAAGTAAATTCAGAGCTGTGCTCCAGTAAATTTTTTCAAATCTGGAGTCATGTGTGTGGGTTGGTGATTTGTAAGATTAGTCTTTGTTACTTTGGAAGGTGTGCATAGTAAAGTAATGGGTCTATAGGAAGCTGGTTCTATTGGATTTTTGTTTGGTTTGAGTAGTGTAATAAATTTTACCTTGTTTCCATACCGTATGTCAGGAATAATAGTGTTGGTATGAATATATGCTGATGTTTGTGAGAGCTAGTATTCCCTGTGGGCCTAAGTGTTTAAGGTGTATGTTAGATATGTTGTTTGGTCCAGTAGCCTTCAAATTCTTAATGTTTTTGATGATCTTGGTGGTCTGGTCTGTAATTGAAGGGTGTAATGGTCGTGTCAAGTCTGTAGATTTTCTTGTGTCTGGCTGTTTGTCTGCATGTTTCTGGTTGTCTCTGTTTAAGTGACTTATCTTTGGGTAGTGATTAACTAGAATGTTAGCTTGTGTATATGTTAGGATATTATTTTGGCTGCGACAGATAGCCATGTGTGAGGTGTGAATGCTGCTGTTAGAGTGGGTAATACTGTTTATAGTCTTGTATAGCCTGGATGTATCTGTGGAGTTGTTTAGTGTTGTTATGAATTCCCTAAATGTTTGTTTGTTTTTCTTTGAGTTGTTTATTTTTGTGTTGAGCTGTTGTATCTGCTGTTTTATGGCTTGTGTGTGTGTGTTTGAGGTTGTTATGTTGCCTTATGAGGTGGGCTATTTCTTTAGTGTAATTTGGGTTGTATTTCCTAATGTTGCCCTTGGGTATTTATTTGTTTGCATTATTGATGATCTGATTAAATGTCTTGAGTGTTGTATTGATGTTTATGATGGGTGTGCTGTTTAATGTGGTGAATTGTTCCTCAGTCTGTATGTGTATACACTTGTGTGTATATTATTTAATGTTGATTTGTTTGGTTTTTTATTCTCTATAGGCTGCACAATATTTGAAGATGAGGTAAATATTTTAGCTGCAGCAATGTCTAAACAGATAAGCAAGATATTGGAAGATGAAGCCATATTTTATTTTAAACTGCATATTGACAGATCTGATGTTGTCATGATCTGCTGATTTCATTAGAAATGTAAATTGAAATATGCATCATCTTATGAATTACACTTAAACATGCACATAAGCAAAAATTAAAGGCTTAAGATTTAAAATTAAACATTTAGGTAAGACATGACTTCATCTTTTATAACGAAGAGAGAATGTATACAGAAAATGAACATTGCAAAATTCAATTAGGTTTCATTATTAAGCTAAATCTAAAAAAATGATTAAGTAATTTAAAAAGAAACAATTCACCAATTATTTGGCAAAAATAGAAAGCAAATAAAAAATTTATCTAAACTTGTGTTATGTGATTTTGGTCTTTATGTAAAAATGAATATCTGAATATAAATATATAAATATAAGGATAACGATGAGGATTAAATAAGTACACAAATTATATATAGGTATACATCACACACACACACACACACACACACACACACACACACACACACGAATTATATAAATGAATATAAGAATATATATATACACTATATGATCAAAAGTATTCGGACACCGCATGGTTTTGGGAAAAATGGTTTTATTATGGCATTTAGTAACCAGTAGGTCCACCCTTTGCTTTTATTACAGCGTCAACACATCAAGGCATACTTTCCACCAGTTTTTGGTAAGTCTGTGCAGGAATGACTCGCCATTCCTCTTGCAGAGCTGATGCAAGAGATGCAAGTGAAGCCAGGCGTGGTGTGTGGTTTCGTATCCGTCGCTCCAGTTCGTCCCACATGTGCTCGATTGGGTTGAGATCGGGGCTCTGAGCAGGCCAGTCTAACAAATCCACCTTATTTTCACGAAACCAGTCCTACACACGCCTTGCAGTATGGCAGGGAGCTCGATCCTGTTGAAACAAACAATGGCCATCTCCGTAGTATTGCCACAGTGTAGGGAGGGCCGAATTGTCCAGAACGTCGAGATAAACGTCAGCGTTCATGGTAGTGGGTATAACAACCAACGGGCCGAGCCCTAGCCAGGAAAAACAACCCCATACCATGATGTACCCTCCACCGAACTTCACCGTTGGACGTACACAGTCAGGAAGAAGCCGTTCTCCGGGCTGTCACCACACCCAAACACGCCCATCAGACTGGAAGAGTGAATACCACGACTCGTCGCTCCAAAGAACAGTTTTTCAGTCCACAGTCCAGGAATGACGGGAGAGACACCAGGCCAAACGACGCGTGGCATTAACTTTTGTAATCAGTGGCTTGTGTACAGCTGCTCTACCATAATAACCGAGTCTGTGCATCTCTCTGCGGATAGTTACAGTACTAACGGAGGTACCGGATGCTCTTCCTACCTCCTCAGTGATGGAAGCGGCAGAGGACATGCGGGACTTCTTGACATGTCGTACCAGACTTCTATCACGTTCCGTCAGTTTGCATGGTCATCCGGAACATTTTTTCGCGTTAGTTGCACCGTCGTGCTTCCATCTCATGATAACATCCGCTACAGTCGACTTTGGTATATCCTGTTTGGCTGCAATGTTTCATATAGAAACGTTACTTAAATAACATCCGATGACGAGTTCACATCCGCGCGGCATGGCTTCACAACAGTTACTGATAACTTAACAGAACACCTCAGCATTATAGTTTCGCCACGCTTTTTCCCAGCATACCTTTCGGCGAAGGTGATATTTGCAGAAATGCGGATTTTCCGGGGTGTCCGAATACTTTTGATCATATATATATATATATATATATATATATATATATATATGAAAATTATTTCACGAAAGTAACACGTGTTCCCAAATTAAAAGCACGACAAGGGACTTCCTCAACCCTGAAGGAAAATAGCTTGGTTGTCACGGGGCCAAGACTTTTCAACCAGCTTCCTAAGGACCTCAGAAACGTAACGGGGGTCAAAGTTGAAGTCTTCAAGAAAAGACTGGATGCCTGGCTCAGGACAGTACCAGATGAGCCGGGCGTGCCTGGCTATGTACGGTGGAGAGCGCAAGAAAGTAACTCGCTCCTCCACCAGGCCAGACCTAGAGGCGGGGCCACCAGCTTGACCTCCGTGTGAAGAGAGACCAACACACGAAACAACATAAGGTTCATAAGGTATATATATATGACATAGACAGGGGGGGCTACAGGGGCTTCAGCCACTCCCAAAATAAAATCATAGGTTTCATATTTCTATGCATTACTTTGAGTAAGTATGTCATGCCAAGTACATTCAGCACATGATTAATTATTGTAATACATTTAAGAATGTGTTTTTACTCATTTACACACTTTAATATATACAGGGTGTCCCAAAAAAAACTATACAGTCATAACCTGCTTTATGTTGGCTCACTTTACGTCGGTTTTCAAGAGCAAGATTTTGTTCACACTACATCGTTTTACTCGACTTTACATCGTTTTTCGACTTACGTCGGGGTCCTTGGAACCAATTACCGACGTTAGGCGGGGTATGACTGTATTTACACCGGCATTTCGTATTATCTCCTTCTAATCTCTGCAGCCAGTTCTCATATCTTTCATCATGTAACCATTCAGCACGAAATTAAAGTGTTTATTTATAGTTGTATCTAATCGCTACCGTCGTTGGAGTGTTTTACAGTGTTTACAATCGGTTTTTGGTAGACTTAGGCACCTCTGTTCGCTTTGTCATTTTTCGACTTACGTCGGGGTCCTTGGAACCAATTACTGACATTAGGCGGGGTATGACTGTATGCTCTTTATAGCATCATATATTTTATAATTTAAAAAAACAAATAATATATTGTCATAGTAATTGCCAATGAAAGGTAAATTAGTAATATAAGTGATCAAAATGTTATAGTGAGTTGTTTGCATATAAAATTTAATTAACTACGCCAAGTGCTCAAAATGTTCTCCGGTGGCATGAATGCACTTTTGAATGTGTCGACTAAGCCTGGCCTTGTTTTATCAAAGGCCTTGTAATGGCGAAGCCTATGGACCAAACGTAGTCTAGTCACTCACTAGCTTGCTTCAAACTTAGCCTATGCACTCATTCCACGATACAAACTCTACAGCATTCAACTTTATTCAACTCGGCAAAAGAACCCATATTGCGTAAATGTTTGACACTGGAGCAATGAAAAAGTGTTCTCGACATGCTGCGGACAGAAATTATACCTGCAGTTGGAAGTTGTTTGGAAACGACGACTTTTACTTTCAACAAGATGGAGGCCCCCCCCCCATTATCATTGTGATGTCAGAAGGTACCTCGATGAAACATTGCCTAACCGTTGGATAGGATGAAGAGGAAGCATTGAGTATCCTCCATGTTCACCGGACTTGACTCCACTTGATTTTTACTTGTGGGGCTACCTGAAGGATGCAGTTTATGGTACAAGACCTGCAACACTTGAACACCTTAAGGATGCAATTAGGGAAAAGTGTGGGACCATCACAGCATCCACATTAGTCCATGTCTGCGAATCAGTTAGTTGACGCATTCAAAAGTGCATTCATGCCACCGGAGAACATTTTGAGCACTTGGCGTAGTTAATTAAATTTTATATGCAAACAACTTGCTATAACATTTTGATCACTTAGATTACTAATTTACCTTTCATTGGCAATTGCTATAACAATATATTGTTTTTTTTTTTTTAATTATAAAATATATGATTCTATAAAGAGTATATAGTTTTTTTTGGGACACCCTATATATATTAGGGTGGGGTAAAAATTTTTTCAACTATTGCTTCACTGGTAATAAGGTGGATTGAAGGGTGATAAAAAAGAATGAGAATTAAAAAAATTTTCAATTCATCCTAAGTACTCCATTTTTCCCCCAAAAAATGGCTGCCAGCCAGTCATTACACGCTTCATAACTCAAAAAGTATTCTTTTTACAAAAACGTTTGCTGAGGCAAAAATTGTTTACTTCACATTTTCTACCTCATATAAATGTTTCAGATGTTTAATGAAATTTTTTTATTTTTCAGTTTTTTGTTGCATTTGGAATTGGTAATTTCTGATAATTAGTAACAAATATGGCTTCTGCTTCAAACATTAGAGCTACAAGGAGTCAATCAAAACCACATTTTATATTTGGAACTGCACAAGAGCTTCCTCTTACAACATTGCCAACAAATAAACAGGTGGGCCAATACCATGTTCTTTTAAAAGAAGCCACTTCAGTGACTTCACATAACATATTTTCAACAAAATTACTGAAGATATACTCTGTATTTGGAGAAAAACTTCAATTCCTGCAATAGCTGACAAATCAGTTTATATCAAATTAAAACAGTTCATCGGCAAAGTAAACAATTTTAGTAGATCAAAAAGTAGTGTCAAAATGAGAGAGAATTTTATTGACACCTTGGAAGAATTATTTGATATCAGTGCCTGTAAATGCCCTTTTATCTCCCATCAAAACTTTGGCTGTCCTGAGAGCTGCAAAGATGTTCACATAAGATGCACCTGTCGAAGAGAACTGAAGGTACCAAAAGAAGAGCTTCTATTTTACAGGATCAGCAATTGACATGTACAATGAAAATGGGGGGGCGTTGATAAAGTCATGACAAAAAGAATTAAAAAAATGCAGTCTAGGAAATTGTAGACAGAAGAAGGAATGGTTAAAAGAAGAAGAGAAATGAAGGACTCTCATATTTTAACTGAAAGTGTTTTTCAGATGTAGAGAGTACTTCCCCACAATATGAATTAGACCCACATCAGAGTGAATCAGACTGAGTCAGTTGCCATACAAGGTCAAATGAGACTTCCATTGCCTACTGTAGCAATGGAAGCTGATAGATTTGGAATTTCAGATTGAGCAGCAGCTGCTTTGGCTTCAGCCGCTTCAGTTGATTATGGAGCAATCACTAAAGAAGATAGTACGCTTTTGATTGACAAGAACAAAATCCGATGAGAAAAAGTTTGGTGATGGAGAGTAAAGCTAATCCTGCTGTCATATCTGCTATATTTTTTTATGGAAGAAAGGACAAGACAGGTGAAGAAAGGAAACAAATGGTATGGAGACTCCATTAGAAAGGAACACTACGTATGTTTTGGTGTCTGAGCCACGAAATGAATATTTAACCCATGTAGTTCCTTCTTCTGGTAAAGCTCAAGATATAGCTGATAGTTTGTTCTCCTTTCAAGAGTCAGCTATTAATGAGAGCATTGGTCCCATAGGATGTGACAGTACAAATACCAACACAGGTGCCAAGGGTGGGATCATCCACCTCATAGAAGAAAAACTAAAGAAACCATTACAATGGAGCATTTGTATGCTGCATACAAATGAACTTCCCCTTTGACACTTATTTGAACATTTTGGTGGTAAAACAAAAGTTCCAACATGTTTCACTGGAAAAATTTCAAACCAATTAGAGAAGGCGTTGATTTAACACATATCAGAAGAGGTTATCGATGATAAAATTTAAAATTGAGAAAATAATTTATAAAAGGGCACTTTCTAATGTACTTTTTTATTTTGAATCATTTTTATTCTATAGTGTCTTTTAATTGGATACATATTTTTCAAGTTACAAGCATTTATATGTTTGACTAGTGGCCATTTTGTTTTTCTCAAAAATGCGCTAGTAGGGCAAAATTGATTTTTCTTTTATATCACTTTGTCATCTATAGAACCCAATACAGCAAATTATAGGTGAAGCAAATAAATATTCCACAAAGAATTGCGTTTCACCCCACCCTAATAAATATATATATATATATATATATATATATATATATATATATATATAAGCAAACAACCACAGGAAAAGGAAACACAAAGTCCGAGCGCTTTCGTGATATATTCACATTATCAAGGAGGAACAGAAAATAGACAGAGATTACAAAGTAAATGAGTTAAATAGACAAGCAAAAAATTCACAATTGGCACCTCAAATTAAAGGCCTTAAAGCCCTCTAAAGATTTTTTCAATTGATAACATAATCTGTAGGCTGCTAAATTACTAAATATAAAAAAGTATATAGATGAAATTAGACAAAAAAAACAATACAGAAAACAAAAATTATTATAATGGTTATTAACACTAATATTTAATTAAAGCAGGCAATTAATTGGCAAGAATTTAATGAAAAACAAATAGATAACGTAGATAACAAATAGATAACATAATCTGTAGGCTGCTAAATTAGTAAATATAAAAGGACTGTATAGATGAAATTAGACAAAACACCAGTACAGAAAACAAAAATTATTATAATGGTTATTAACAATAATATTTAATTAAAGCAGGAAATTAAATGACCAGAAATTAATGAAAACAAAGGGAATGGTGCCATCGTCTTACAGAATATTACAAAAATTTTTTCTATAAACAGTCTGGAAAAATTGTTTTCCCAAAAGCAACCCAGTTGAAAAGTCCAATAAACCCCCCAGCAACCAAAGATTATACACGAAAGAAATATTACAATTAAAATAGACACATAAGAATGTTAACAGTTCTTACAATAATATTTATTTATTTAACCAGGGCACAACATTAAGGGGGCAAGAATGCAGTCAAGAAAACAGTAGGCCCTTCGCCAGCTTTCTGACAATGCACGAATCTAATTTATACAACCCAGGACTAATATTAAGGACCAAATCCGCATTATTCTTGATCACACTTGATTCCAGTATATTTCTGCTAACAATAGATTTACTAAACCTTAATTTGGAAGCATTTTTCCAATCAATGGGATGATTAGTATCTCTTACGTGAATGAAAATGGCGTTAGATTCCTGGCCACTTCTTATACTGTATTGATGCTGTTTAATACGTAACTCAAGGGTCTTACCAGTTTGGCCAATGTAAAATTTATTACATATTGTGCAAGGGATTTTATATACACAACCATGTTCACTTAACGGGGAGTTCTTAATCAATGAATTCTTAATTACATCTAAATTTTTGAACGCAATATTTACATTAAAAGTCCTCAGCAGATTCGGCAGATCAAGGAAATTTTCTCTGAATGGTAACACTAAAACATTTTTGTGTTATAAGGAATCTTATCCTTTACTTCATAGAAGGTTTTCTTTGCCATTTTTAAGGACTTATCTATGCAGTTCTTTGGGTATTTTAAATCAAAAGCAATTTTGTATATTTTACTAATTTCGTCATCAATGAACTCTGGTCTACAAATTCGTAGACCTCTTAGGAACAAAGTAGAAAGAACGGATCGTTTTACATTAATGTGGTGATCAGAATAATAATGTATATAGGAACAATTATTAGTGTGTTTTCTGTAAATATTGTACTTAAACTTTTTTCCAGACCTATATATTAAAACATCTAAAAAAGGGATCGAAGAATCTTTTTCTATTTCAACTGTAAAATTGATAGAGGGAGTTAAATTATTAAGTTTGGGTAAGAATTCATCGAGATTTAAAGTCACTGGCCAAAGACAAAGAACATCATCTACATATCTAAACCATGGAACATATTTGGCAGAATCTTCCTTAATAACTTACTTTCAAAAAACTCCATATATAAGTTACTCAAAAGGGGGAGAGAGGGTTTCCCATCGCCATACCAAATTTCTGCCTAAAATATATTATTGAACATAAATTTGAGTCTACTATGCACAGCTTAATTAATTCTATAATTGTAGCCACAGGTAATGGCAAATTATGCTTAACCAATTCTTCCGAAAGAAACACTAATAGATCCTCCACCGGGACTCTTGTAAATAAAGCGGTAACATCAAAGCTTACAATCTAAAATTGTAATTAACACTGATACTATTTAATTTTTCCACCAGGTCTACATTATTATTTGTGTGTGATTGTGAAATTATGCCAAGGAGAGGATTAAGAATGGAGACAAGCCATTTGGATAGCTTATATGAGATAGATCCTATAGAACTAACAATAGGCCTTGCAGGATTATTTGGCTTATGAGTTTTAATCAGGCCATACATATAGGGTAATGACGGTGAAGTACTCAAAAACTGTTTAAGTAACCTTTCATTCCCTTCAAAAGTTGTTTAATTTTCTTGTTAAATGCACTGTTCACAGTTTCAAGGGGATTGTTCCTTAATTTCACGTAAGTGTCCGCATCATTCAAAGATCATACATTTTTCCTAGATAAACGTCTTTATTGAAGATCACTAAGGCATTTGATTTATCAGCTTTGGTTATATGTAGATTCTGATCTTTTCTTAAGGCTTCATAAGAGTTGAAAAACCTCTGTGGGCAATTTGGAATAGAGGGTTTAGACATGGTACTACAGGAATACCCCACTTTACGAATTATTCCGTTCCTAGCGCCCGTTCATAAAGCAGGTGTTCGTAAAGCAGAGCATTATTTCCCATACATATAATGTTATATTTTGGGTTACGTTTTTTCTTAAAAAATCGAAAAAAAAAGGTTATAAAACAGCAAATTTTGCAGAAAAAAATGTTTATTAACATAGAAATGAAAGCAATGAACAAAGAAATAATACAAACGAAAGTAATGAACAAAGAAATACAATAAAAATGTAAGCAATGAACAAAGAAATAGTACAAAACATTACATATGCAAATTTAGTTTTCATTAATAGATGCGTCAGTAGACATGCTTTTGGATTCGTTTCTTCTGATTAACGTCACAGTCTTTACTATCACTCTTTCGTTTTGGCATAATTGATGATGGGTACTGTAATTGCAATGTACGAAAAGAATATCAGTGAAACACTTAGCGTGCGCAAGAGTGAATAAAGCACAAACTCTCTTGTCAAAGCGCACATATAAACTGACAACAGCTGCGTTGCCACAGTGCAAAGTGAGCTAAAAGCGAGCTAACTTGGCACCGCTGTAATGCAGAATACGTAATAGAGTACAGTACAGTACAGTATGGTATGCGCGACGTAAGCATATTATTTTTGTCTTAAAATCGAGCTAACTAAGCACTGCTGTAATGCAGAATATTAGATTGTGGTATGCGCGACGTACGCATTTTATTTGTCTTTTATATTTCTTCATTTAATTTTTTATTTAGCGCAAATACAATTTCATAAACCCGGGGTTTCGTAAAACGAAGCATCGTAAAGCGGGGTATTCCTGTATATACTATACCTTTACAAATATTCACATCCTCTATAGGTAAATCATTATATTTTTCTAAATTACAGAAAGCCTTAGCTATTTCTACATAGTCCACCTCCTTTTTAGCTGCTGAAAAATTTATTCCATATCCAAGAGCCGTAACCATATTTTTATTTAACACTTTATCTGATAAATTTATCACAAATCCGGGGTTAGCATCCTTAGTCCAATCACTTGTTCTCTGTATTGGTTTTTTTGTCTAATTTCATCTATATACTTTTTTTTTATATTTAGTAATTTAGCAGCCTACAGATTATGTTATCAATTGAAAAAATCTTTAGAGGGCTTTAAGGCCTTTAATTTGAGGTGCCAATTGTGAATTTTTGCTTGTCTATTTAACTCATTTACTTTGTAATCTCTGTCTATTTTCTGTTCCTCCTTGATAATGTGAATATATCACGAAAGCGCTCAGACTTTGTGTTTCCTTTTCCCTGTGGTTGTTTGCTTATTAAGATGATCACGTGTTATTTGTGATTTTAGTGCATAATGGATACCACGCACCACTTCGAGACCTTCTCTTTGCTCTTCCCTGGCCTAGCACTGTTTGTTTCTACTTTTTGTTCTTCTTTAGTTAAGTCACACAAGCGAAAGGTTCACCTGATATTTCTAAGATGATGTCTAAGTGAACAAGTTCTCCCCACCTCTTTACTCCCTAATAGACTTTTGAATTTGAGAGAATGCCCCTTCGATGAATTCCAGAGAATAGTGTTGCAGAAGCATATAGAAATTACTAAGATTGAAGTCGAAGAAACTTTGAAAGTTACTAGGGCGAGAAGATATAGTTTTGATATGGCAATTCCACCTGAATGGAAACAACGGTTACTGGACTATTGTTATAACAAACTTAGACGAGAATGTAGTGTAGTGGAAAGGAAACTGGATATTAAATTACAAATTTTAATTGAAAGAAGTGATTGGACTAAGGATGCTAACCCCGGATTTGTGATAAATTTATCAGATAAAGTGTTAAATAAAAATATGGTTACGGCTCTTGGATATGGAATGAATTTTTCAGCAGCTAAAAAGGAGGTGGACTATGTAGAAATAGCTAAGGCTTTCTGTAATTTAGAAAAATATAATGATTTACCTATAGAGGATGTGAATATTTGTAAAGGTATAGTATATAGTGCCATGTCTAAACCCTCTATTCCAAATTGCCCACAGAGGTTTTTCGACTCTTATGAAGCCTTAAGAAAAGATCAGAATCTACATATAGGGTCATTCTCTGTCAGATCAACCAGTGCCTAACACCCTCATCTCTCAGATTTTGCTGAAATTTGGTTTATAGGGAGTTTGTGGGCCCTGAATCCATTTCTGAAATTATAAGGTCAATCCGACCAACGGTTCAAGAGATATGACCTCGGGAAATTTGAGGTCACTTGCGAGGTCACTAACATTTGGCGACCCATAACTTGGGTAATAATGGTCACAATTATATAAAAGTATATATATTTAGAATCAGAAAACAACAAGGAATCCAAATATGCAAGTTTTAGAACTCTAGGTTGAAAAATAAAAAAGCTACACTGTAACCAAAATTTGAGGTCACGATTTGACCTCTAGGGTATCAAATGAGAATTTTTTTTTTAAATGTAAAAAATGAAGGCATAGGCATTGGCTATTAGAATCAGCAAAAAAAAGTTTGTTTGTTAGTATTTTTCATGTAACTAACATATAAGTGAACACCATATTCATAAGTTGTGCGTCAATTCTACCTATTTTTTCACACTTAAGCTCATAATTTGACCTATAGAAATTAAAATTACATTTTTTTATAGATATAAAAACAAAGGCAAAAAATGTAAAATTGTATTTCACTGCTAATCTACACTGGCAATAATAGTTATAATAGTGAAAGGGGAAGACCTACTTAGAGGATTCATGTGCTAGCCTAATACAATTTTTGCATGCTCGATGCTCTCATCAATTTCTTTTTGTGGAAAAATGTATTGAATTCTGCTGCCTCTTCTTAGGGTAGGACAACTCATTACAGTTAATATATGATGTCCTGGCACTGCACATGAATCCTTGTTTGATGGATAATAATATGCACTTGATCCTGATGACCCAGGGATGTAGAAAGTTCACAGTGAAATCATCAAACTCTTCACAATATTCCTCCACAATTCCATACCAAACTTGCATGTCATAAATGCAGCCAACATACTCTCCTGGTTTGACACATTTTAGGTTACCAAGCATTGCAGGTTCATTAGTAAAATGACTTTTCCTTATTCTTTTCTTTTCTCCAATGCCACTTGAAATGGGATACACCATCAGTTCTTCCTTGTTTAGGGAACAAATCTATGATATTTCTGAGTTCCAGGAATAGCCCTACTATCCTTGAATCGATGTTCCAACCGTTCTTCTGCATCTTTCAAATCAGCTGTAGTTACAAAGAAAAAATTTATCTTCTTGCTCAAGTTTTCTTCACAAAACTGAAACATGTGTTCTGGTGTAAGAATTTGCCTCTCTGTAGTTCTCTGCAAACTGGCACGAGCAGTAGCTCTTTTCACTGTTCCTCCAATCCCATCACATGCATTTTTGCCATGGGATGTAGCAAAGAAGTGCCATTCACAAGACAGACCAAAATCCTCTTCATGGTAACAGAGATTTGTGAAGTTGTATCTGTTCTTATATTGGCCAGCACATCCATCTGAGAAATAGTGCACCTTCTTCAATTGTGGGCATCTGAATTTAACATATGTCATAAGCTTCAATATGAATGAGTAAACCATTATAGTGTTGTGTTTTAGTGATGCAGATAAGAAACAGACACTAAAATGGCTAAGTTCCTGGTCTGCAGATGATCTATAATAGATATGACAAAAGGGTGAACTGTACACTGTGAATTGTCCCAGTGAAACCCTTGGGCAGCATCCTGGACAATGAAAGAATAATTCTCAGAGAAATCACCTACTATAACTACCTCACTCTGAGGTGGTAGTGTTTCTTTCAACTGCTTGAAGTACTGTGATTGTTGCTGAGCAACAAAGTGATGACGAACCATGCGGGATATTTTCATGCTTAGGGATGATAAGTATTCATGAAGTGGCTCCACCTTATCAACCATTGTACAACGGTCAACAGTCACCCATTGCTTGTAAGATATTTCATTTGGAGCTGATTTCACACTGTCAAGTAACTCAAGAAAATCCAGGACACCCTCTTCTCTTGGGCAATCATTGCAAAGTTGCATCATGCAAGTCTCTCTTTCTGTACTGCAGACACTGTAATCCATAAGATCCTTGTATGAAAGACCTCTTTCTCCCAATGCAGCCAGCTGCAATTTTGGATTTTGATGGTATGTGCAGACACAGACAGAATGAGTCCCACCACTACCAGCAAGCACACAATATGATGGCCGTAATTTTGCAAATGTGGAAAATCCTATTTTGGGATTCTTTTCATCATTTTTATATAGTTCAAACATCTCTCTTAAATTCCCGAGGACCAATCGTTTTTGCACCTTCATTGCACCTTCAGCACTGATAACTTTCACGCAATCCTTTTGGCCAGGACACATACGACTAACCTCTTCTGACTCATAGAATCTTCTAACTATATCTTTGTGTTCTTCAGATATCACTTTTCCTTTGCTCATTAGTGGAATCTTCGGAAGGATTCCATGTTCTGATTTAAGTGAACGGCTTCTTTTCACCATGTATGTTGTAGTTTGAAAGAAACTAGCTATTTTTTCAATTGTGTATGGTGAGAGTGTCAATATTTGTAGTTTGTGATGGTGACATTTGCTCTCCAGGAATGACTGTTTCAATTCATTCATTAATTTGTCTAGATGTTTTTCAGATTTAGTTTCAGGTTTTGAAGTATCACTTACCTCCTCGGTAATTTGAACACCATAACTGAGTTCTAGCCTCTCCTTCAGGTGTTTCTGAGCAGATGATAGCTTACCACGAGCCTTGCGCTTTTTCTGGCTTAATGACAGCCCTTCTGAAAAGAACAGAAAAAAAGGTTTCACACACCTGAATATTAGTAATTAAATATTAATTATAGTACCTTAAATGCTATATAATTGGCTATATAGTAGATCAAACAGACCTTGTAGTAAAGTATAAGTTATTATATTAATTTATTACTTACTTTTTTTAACTGGTGTTTGGTCCAGAAATGCTAGAACTGGTTCAACTGAAGTTGAAGGATTTTCCTTTATCAAGCAATCACTGTCATTGTCCAGATCTTGAATTGAAGAGATGTTACTCAAGCCACTGATAGTAGATGATTCATTTGAATCCTGCTCAGACTCGTTTTCAGTGGTACTAAGTATAGTGGGGTTTTTCATTATCAGTGTCCAGCAGTTCACACACAACAATGAGTCTTTTTTCACTCTTCCAGCACATTTTTCAACAAGTACATCAGTCACTTTTCTAAGATTGATTGTTATGCATTTCTTGTGTTTTTGAATAGGGTCCTGGCAGTATTTCAAGTGCCGAACCATTGTATTTTGATCTGTAAAGATATAGGATTTACAATTAGGTAATATATATTTTTTAGAAAATATATAGCTATACACTTAATATTTTAGGCCTTGATAGTCTCTGAGGCTCATTAAAACACCATACCCACCAGCCACCCACAGTGCTGGCTGGAACTGTACTAACCTGTAGACAAGGAATTTTGCAACTATCTGTGTTGATTCTGCACTTAGACAAGTAGCAACATGTTTCAACAGGTTTGTTTAGGCTACATGTGAGCTTAGTCTTCCCCTTTCACTATTATAACTATTATTGCCAGTGTAGATTAGCAGTGAAATACAATTTTTATTAAATTCTTGGAGCTTGAGGTCAAATTGATAGCTAAGATATAAAAATTCCTTGAAATGACAAGCAATTTATAAATATGGTGTTCACTTATAAGTTAGTTACATGAAAAGTACCAACATAAACAAACTTTTTATGATTGTTTCTATTAGTCAAGAACTCTGACTTTGTTTTTTATATCTATAAAAAATGTAATTTTAATTTCTATAGGTCAAATTATGAGCTTAAGTGTGAAAAATAGGTAGAATTGACGCACAACTTATGAATATGGTGTTCACTTATATGTTAGTTACATGAAAAATACTAACATAAACAAACTTTTTTTGCTGATTCTAATAGCCAATGCCTGCCTTCATTTTTTACATTTAAAAAAAAAATTCTCATTTGATACCCGAGAGGTCAAATCGTGACCTCAAATTTTGGTTACAGTGTAACTTTTTATTTTTCAACCTAGAGTTCTAAAACTTGCATATTTGGATTCCTTGTCATTTTCTGATTCTAAATATATACTTTTTTATAATTATGACAATTATTACCCAAGTTATGGCTCGCCAAATGTTAGTAACCTCGCGAGTGACCTCAAATTGCCCGAGGTCATATCTCTTGAACCGTTGGTCGGATTGACCTTATAATTTCAGAAATGGATTCAGGGCTCACAAACTCCCTATAAACCAAATTTCAGCAAAATATGAGAGATGAGGGTGTTAATTTCAATTTTTTTTGGTTGATCTGACAGAGAATGACCCTATAACCAAAGCTGATAAATCAAATGCCTTAGTGATCCTCAATAAAGACGTTTATCTAGGAAAAATGTATGATCTTTTGAATGATGCGGACACTTACGTGAAATTAAGGAACAATCCCCTTGAAACTGTGAACAGTGCATTTAACAAGAAAATTAAACAACTTTTGAAGGGGAATGAAAGGTTACTTAAACAGTTTTTGAGTACTTCACCGTCATTACCCTATATGTATGGCCTGATTAAAACTCATAAGCCAAATAATCCTGCAAGGCCTATTGTTAGTTCTATAGGATCTATCTCATATAAGCTATCCAAATGGCTTGTCTCCATTCTTAATCCTCTCCTTGGCACAATTTCACAATCACACACAAATAATAATGTAGACCTGGTGGAAAAATTAAATAGTATCAGTGTCAATTACAATTTTAGATTGGTTAGCCTTGATGTTACCGCTTTATTTACAAGAGTCCCGGTGGAGGATCTATTAGTGTTTCTTTTGGAAGAATTGGTTAAGCATAATTTGCCATTATCTGTGGCTACAATTATAGAATTAATTAAGCTGTGCATAGTAGACTCAAAATTTGTGTTCAATAATGAATATTTTAGGCAGAAATTTGGTATGGCGATGGGAAACCCTCTCCCCCCCATTTTGAGTAACTTATATATGGAGTTTTTTGAAAGTAAGTTATTAAGGAAGATTCTGCCAAATTATGTTCCATGGTTTAGATATGTAGATGATGATCTTTGTCTTTGGCCAGTGACTTTAAATCTCGATGAATTCTTACCCAAACTTAATAATTTAACTCCCTCTATCAATTTTACAGTTGAAATAGAAAAAGATTCTTCGATCCCTTTTTTAGATGTTTTAATATATAGGTCTGGAAAAAAGTTTTAAGTACAATATTTACAGAAAACCCACTAATAATTGTTCCTATATACATTATTATTCTGATCACCACATTAATGTAAAACGATCCTTTCTTTCTACTTTGTTCCTAAGAGGTCTACGAATTTGTAGCCCAGAGTTCATTGATGACAAAATTAGTAAAATATACAAAATTGCTTTTGATTTAAAATACCCAAAGAACTGCATAGATAAGTCCTTAAAAATGGCAAAGAAAACCTTCTATGAAGTAAAGGATAAGATTCCTTATAACACAAAAAATGTTTGTGTTACCATTCAGAGAAAATTTCCTTGATCTGCCGAATCTGCTGAGGACTTTTAATGTAAATATTGCGTTCAAAAATTTAGATGTAATTAAGAATTCATTGATTAAGAACTCCCCGTTAAGTGAACATGGTTGTGTATATAAAATCCCTTGCACAATATGTAATAAATTTTACATTGGCCAAACTGGTAAGACCCTTGAATTACGTATTAAACAGCATCAATACAGTATAAGAAGTGGCCAGGAATCTAACGCCATTTTCATTCACGTAAGAGATACTAATCATCCCATTGATTGGAAAAATGCTTCCAAATTAAGGTTTAGTAAATCTATTGTTAGCAGAAATATACTGGAATCAAGTGTGATCAAGAATAATGCGGATTTGGTCCTTAATATTAGTCCTGGTTTGTATAAATTAGATTCGTGCATTGTCAGAAAGCTGGCGAAGGGCCTACTGTTTTCTTGACTGCATTCTTGCCCCCTTAATGTTGTGCCCTGGTTAAATAAATAAATATTATTGTAAGAACTGTTAACATTCTTATATGTCTATTTTAATTGTAATATTTCTTTCGTGTATAATCTTTGGTTGCTGGGGGGTTTATTGGACTTTTCAACTGGGTTGCTTTTGGGAAAACAATTTTTCCAGACTGTTAGTAGAAATTTTTTTTGGTAATATTCTGTAAGACGATGGCACCATTCCCTTTGTTTTCATTAATTTCTGGCCATTTAATTTCCTGCTTTAATTAAATATTATTGTTAATAACCATTATAATAATTTTTGTTTTCTGTACTGGTGTTTTGTCTAATTTCATCTATACAGTCCTTTTATATTTACTAATTTAGCAGCCTACAGATTGTTATCTATTTGTTATCTACATTATCTATTTGTTTTTCATTAAATTCTTGCCAATTAATTGCCTGCTTTAATTAAATATTAGTGTTAATAACCATTATAATAATTTTTGTTCTCTGTATTGGTTTTTTTGTCTAATTTCATATATATACTTTTTTTTTTATATTTAGTAATTTAGCAGCCTACAGATTGTTATCAATTGAAAAAATCTTTTAAGGCCTTTAATTTGAGGTGCCGATTGTGAATTTTTTGCTTGTCTATTTAACTCATTTACTTTGTAATCTCTGTCTATTTTCTGTTCCTCCTTGATAATGTGAATATATCACGAAAGCGCTCTGACTTTGTGTTTCCTTTTCCCTGTGGTTGTTTGCTTATTAATAAGATCACGTGTTATTTTGTGATTTTAGTGCATATATATATATATATATATATATATATATAAATATTATATATATAGGATGAATTTCATAATTAAACATGTGAAATGAATAAATGATACAAACCCACAAGGAAAAAGAAAAATGATTCCAAGGCTTTTCATGTATTCAGAACGACATTCCCTGATGAGGTGTATTTCTGAATTACACCCTTTGCTTTGTCTGGAGCGATAGGGTGCATCCCTCTGTGGCCAATGTGGGAATGCATCTTTCTTCGGTCTAAGGGTTTTCTATGCCCTTGTGGACCATTGGATCAGTTTGGGGACCTAGCTGATCTGCTTCTATTTCTTTCTCCTTTCACCCATTTTTTCTGACTTTCTTTTTTCTCCCCCTGCATTTGGCTTTGTTTTGGACCTTGACTTTACTCTCTCTTAGGCCTTTGGGTGTGGAAGGTGGTTGTCCTCCACCCTTGTCGCTCTTCAACCAAAACCAAACCCAAAACCAAACCCAAACCCAAGCCCTGTCCCCTTAGGGTGTGACAGTTGCCCCAACTTTGTCCTACAATGCTGTTCAAAATTTTGGTGTTGCATATTGACATAAAAAATACTCACGCGCAATGTTTTGAAGATTCATGCATATTCGAGTGAGCACCAGCAATTTGAAAAATAGCGATTTTGCCTATATATATGAGATTACACAACCATCATAAGGGATATTAACACAAATCATTTGCCTGTCTTAATTAAAAGCTGTTATCACTAACACAAAAAAGTTAATCATTCTTATTCTCTCATGGTACATTAAGGGGTTTTATATATTCACAAGGTATTATTTCTAGAGCAAGAAACCATGATTTCTGTTCGGAAACAGATGATCATTTGTGCTGATTAGGAACGTGGAGTCTGTCATTTTCAACTACTTGAAGGATTTCTTGAAAGCACTCCTCATCCCTGGCAACATTAAGAAAGTCATGGCAAGTTTTACACCACGCTCTGCAGCCTCATTGACGACCTGAAGCTTGTCCACAACCTGTTTCATGTTCAGGTAGTTGTCATGATCTGCCCATTCACTGGCTGGACTGTGGAGAAACTGATAGGGCATGCCTAAAATGGTGAAGAACCGGCTTGAGTCAGGCCCAATTAGGTCCACCAGGGCAGTGCCACTTCTGGGACAGGGGAAGATATGGCTTTCCATAGCCCCCATGATTGAGCCCCACTCTCTTAGTAACTTCAGTGCCTTCATGGCAAAGAAGGTCCTTCCTCATCTCCTCTTTTGTCCTTTCTTGTACTTGGGACGAGAACAAAGCCAGTGGGGCCAACTCCTCAGTTAGGTACCAAGTGTGTCTACCGAGTGCCACACGTGCTTTGTCAACTATTGTGGCGTCATATGGGGCAAATTCAGCCAAGGTTTTGACCAAATTCAAGTCATTCAGTGGCGCACTTGCTGGAACGGGGCAAACAATCCACCATGGGACATAAACAGCAACTGTGAACACAGCAAACCGTTCTAACTTGCTGATTTGACTTTGTCACAACCTCAGCTTTGGGAAACTGCTCTTTGATCTGGCCTGACAAAAGAACAATCTTGAGGGTATAGAGCAGTTTAGCCATCCACCTTGCTTTGTGAAGTGTGCTGGGGTAGACCATTGTGAAGTTCACTGGCTCGGATCCTTTAGTTACAAGCAGCAGACAAAGCTCTACCAGCTCCTTGTAGTCGCCACGTGTAAATGGTTGGGCTAGAGATTCACGGAAGAAGTCAGCCATCTCCTGCTGGTGCTCCTCAAACACTCCAGGCATTGCGGGGTAGTAGTATTTCTTTTTTTCATTGTACGCCAGTTGAGAGAATGGTTCTTGAACCTAGAAATGCAATTATTGGGATTATTGTATTTCGTACTAATCTATAATATTGTTTTTAGGGTATTAAGATTGGTATGATCGATCATTTGCTTGGTGTTAGTATATCTTATAAGTCTAATAAAAGAAATTCCACTAAATTTGTTCATTGGATAATAATATTTCTTGTTATTTTGTAAAGCTTATGACTCACCTCTGGAAAACCATTATGTTTGGACTTGAAGAGCCCTCCACTTTCAAGCAATCCCAGCAAACACCTAGGATGACTTCGCCCACATGCCTGCGACAGGTGCACCAGAATACGGCACGCTCTAATTCCTTTTGGAGGGAGACGCAAGCAGCTGTTTTTTGTCCTGAAAGAAAAATGTAATTGTAGTTTAAGGCCACCATTTCAGGCACGTGCTTTTTGCAGATTTCTGTTAAATCATTCACTGTATTTTGGTATTAATGTCGTGATAAATTCACGCTGATGTTTGAAATAGGTTACCTGTATTGGATGAAGTTGTGTCGAAAACCATACCAATGACATTCTGTTCACACTCCCAATCAACCAGAAGTTGTTTGGTTGCTGTTGATATCAAGTCTCCTTGAACCAGGCCAGCTTTTTGAGTCAAATGCGGAAGCGGGGGACTCCAAGAAGCTTTGTGCCATTGACACCAGACACAAGAATGGGCAGGCAGTCATCAGTGCCTTTGGAATCCAGCGTGTCCATAAGTTTACCATCCCAGTGCACCAGTACTTTGTCTGATGGTTGCCATTCATCTATGATTTTAAACTTATTTCTGACATGATGGAAGCTCGTATCGGTGGGCCATCCTTGCATTTAGACTCAGCTTTGATGTATCTCCACCACATGCAGATACAAGGGAGTACACAATTGCACTCAGCTGGGTCAGCGAGATGTTGTTTCGAACACTGCATGAAACAAGTTCTGCCGACTCAGAATATCATGGGCACAAAAATTGAAACTCCCTCTTTCACTGTTCTCCTGTTTTCTCTTTGGTTCAGCAGTGCTGGGCCTCATCAATGTCATCGTCCTCATCAGAGCTAATAGGTGAATCAATATCAGCCTGTACATTCTCAGCATGATCACATTGCTCTCTCTTCTCGCTTCTCTTCTCGCATCTGCCTTTTCTGTCGCTTCTGAACCTTTTCTGTGAGTACTTTGTTTACCCCAGAGTAGGTAGCTACTCTGTCACTTAGCATGCTTTTCATAAAGAGTATGTCAGTATCGATGGCATCTTGTTCGGCCTGAGTTTTCCCTTTTTCGCGCCGCCATGTCTTTCAACACTGTTCTTATAAAATTTCATCGTCAGGCTCAATTCTGATTTAAACTTCATAATTCCAGGATCATCAGCCCGTCTTCTATCCTCATTCTTTTCATAAGCATCATGTAGTCTTGTCATAGTAAGTTTTAATCACTCGGCCAATATTGTTCCTGCCTGTAATGGTCAGGACATTCGCCTTCTGGTAATGCAAAAGCACATTGTCAATGGTGGCAGATAAAGCCTGGTCCCAATGCATATCCCGAAGGTTTGCTAACAGACATAGTAAGACCTGCCTATTAGTTGGCAGTTTGCAGCCCTTTATTTCCTTTTCTTCTTCTCGGGGTACAGTGCCCAATAACATTCTGATATACTCATCATCTTGCCGTGTATCCATGATTAAATTCTCTATTCACAACATCAAATCGCTGTCAAGGGAAAAGAAAAGAGCATCATTAAAATTAAATGCAATAAAATAATACATGGAAAATTTGTGGGTCAGCGTTCCAGACCCGGAAATGAAATCTGATAAAATGTGCTATTTTCACACTTATGAAGTTCATAAGCTGAAATAGCAATACTTGCTGGTACGACGGTGCTAGCTCAAACATGCACCGATCTCCAAGAAAATTTACAAGGGTGTTTCCTAGATAAATACACACCACTAAAACTTTGAACAGCATTGTAGGACCATTTTTTATTTTTGGAGGGCAACGGTCACACCCTACTGTCCCTGCCATCTTTCACTGTGCATTGGATGAGAGTGGCTGCCTTTTTCGGCACTGGGACTGGGTACGGGTGTGTATCTCCTGCGTGACATCTATTGGCAGTGGGACTGAGTGTGCCCATGACTTGCCTTTCCCTTGTTGGAGTTGGTGGTGGCTGGATGCGCGTGGGGGATGAAGCTTCTTTTGTTTGCTATGGCTTCTTTCCCCCTTGGCTTATGGCTACTGCTTCTCATTCTTGGATTACTACTTCTGTCAACACTCGGGTGGTGGTCAACCAGACCCTTGAGTCCTCTACCACTAGAAGACTGCATCCTGATGGGGTTGACCCCCCCTCTGAAATGGAATGCTTGCACTCTCCTTTTCCGTTGCTGACCCCAGTCCGTCCTTGAATATGCCCTTGGACATACACTCTGGAGCAGGGGTCTTGCCCCAGCCACCTTTGGGCAAGTCAAGTTTCACCCAAGACTTGCCCCCAAAACCCAGCTTCTTGCTCTCCCCATATGCCCCCCCCCTCACCCACCATTGGCCCACCTCCCCATGGAGAGAGCCCCGCGGCGGATGGGGAAGTCGGCATTCACGGCCATCCTATTGACCATTGGATATCCCAGTTCACTTTGATTCTACAGCCTCCCTATACCTTCTAAGTATCCACAAATTCCTGGTGATCCAGTCTACCTCTGGGTCCCTTCTGTCCAACTCCGAACGGATGTTCAAGGCAATCCGAACCCACAGCAACTCCAGCCGCTATAATGTACAACCACAGAGGGATGGCTCCCTCCTCATAAAATCACGATCAGCCACAGAGATGAAAGCCCTACTCTCCCTCACAGAGGTCCTTGGATGCTCAATGTAAGTTCTCCCACACCCTTGCCAGAACCAGAGTCAGGGCACTATTTACGCCACCCACCTATTGTCAATCGCAGTGAATGAGCTCCTGGAGGACCTCACACCCAGGGTGTTACTAAGATCTATCGCTTCACATTCTGACAGGGAGGCACCCCCTCCCCCACCCTGCATCTGCTTCTTACCTTCAATACCTTAGTACCTCCTGACTATATTGTATGGGATATGGGAGACTGCACCTCATGTGAGTTTTCTGTCCACCCATACATACATCCCAGACCTGACCCATTGCTTTAAATGCAACAAGTTTGGACATGTTAGCTCAGTTTGTCGGCAGCTGCACTAACTGTGTGTTCATTGCAGACAAATTGCTCACCCTGACAGGTGCTCCAACACACCCAAATCCTCCAATTGTGAAGGCACACACCCCTCTTCATCCGGTGAATGCCTGATTTCCAGGTTTGAGGAGGAGGTCTGAGGCCTGCAGGTAGCGGACTTCCTTCGCCCCTGAGAGGTGCAAGACAGGGTGCGGAGTCAGGAGGTGAGGCCGGGGGTGTCTTACACCACTGCCCTCAGCTCTGACATCTTGGCACGCCGCCCTGGCCTGCCACTGAAACTCCCCCTTGACCACTGCTCCCCATCCCTCCCAAAGGGAATCCTTGCAGGACCTGACAACCTCCTGTACCCCCACCATCCCTTCTCTCCATGTCTCCACACACCTCGCCTGCCACAGATTCCCCAGGAGTGTGGGACCAGGACATGAAGGCCACATCCACCTCAAACCCTGCCCTCCCAGCACTCTACACACGCCCGAACGAACTTACTGCCTGGAGCAAGCCAATGAGGCAGAGACGCTGGAGTGAGTCACTAGACCCTCCAGCCTTTCAATGTCTCTCTCCCTCTTCCCCTAGATCTAAGATGGCAGCTTGGACCCTCACACTACCTACTTTGTCTATAAGGACCATATCTCCCCACCGCGGAAGTCCCACCAATCTACCCTCACAGACTGACAATAGTTGCTGAATTACATGACCCACCCCCCATAATAAGATCCAATCTGGACAACATCCTCTCCCCTGAGGATCCAGTGGATGCGGCTGTGGCGCAGCTAGTGATGTAAAAAAAACTTTTTTTTTATGTCCATGTTGTTTTTTTTGTTTTTTTTGTCGTTTTTTTTGTTTTTTATTATTTTTTTTTTTTTTTTGTTTTTTTTTAATAATTAATATAGATATTGCCAATTTAATTATAAGGTATACTTTTGCAATGATATATATTATAAAAATAGATAAATAAATAATAAAATAGGCCATATGGTACCAGTATAGAATGTCCTTTTCAGCCTATTTACAGAAAAAAACTGGTCTCTTTCTTGCACTGAAAGTCTTGTATCTTGAGATCCGTTAAACTTGCGAGAACACTGGCTGGGAGCTGACTGCCCATTGTCCAACCTTTCCAGGACTCTCCCATCCATGCCTCGGATTTTGAATCTCCCACTTAACTATCCTTTAGACCCGCGATGACATATTTTCCCCCCGAGACCATCCATATATACACATACACCCATATACATATATACCAATATATACATAAATACTTATATACACATATTTATATCTATTATATACCCCATACACATGCATACATCCAGAATTCCAGATACATACGCACGCATACTCACATATATACATACACAAACTCATACACCTCTATTTCGCCCTTTCATTACCTCCGAGATCATTTAGCACATACAGTAATATCCATACAGCCAAAAAAAACTGATTAAGCACAGACAGAGCAGCAAAGCTAGTATTTATATCCCAAAATGCAAAATTCCAAGAAAGTGAAGTAAAACATGGTGCTACATTGGCTTCGTCAACATCCAAATCTGCAATAACAATAAGTACCAGTACCTGTGATATTGAAACTATATGCTCTAATCAATCTAGTGATATTGATTCTTCAATGGAAATAGAATCAGATAATGAAAGTTAAACAGCATTAGGTTAACACAAAGGTTAAAGAAAGAGATGAATATTTTTATTTTTTTTTATTTTTCTATTTGGAATATATATATATATACACACTGGTATTCTTGCCAATCACAATTATATATATTGTTTTATACCAGTATTATGTATTTTTGATTATGTATATTATACCAGTACCTGTGATATTGAAACTAGCATATATGCTCTACCCAATCTAGTGATGATTCTTCCATGGAAATGAAGGTTAAACAACATTAGGTTAACAAAAAGGTTCAAAAAAAGGTGAATATTTTCCTTTTCTATCTGGAATATATATACTGGTACTCTTGCCAATCACAATTATGTATATTGTTTGAAACGAGGAAGAATGTTTTATGTTCTAGTTAAAAAATATATATACATTTAAAAAATGAGGGTTTGTTTTCCTTTCTATTATATCTTTTTGCGTGATTCAGTTTTTCTAAAAGATGACTATATATACTAGGTATAACCGTATAAGCATGGTAGTATAGTAAATTATAGGTAATACTAATATACTTATTAGATTAAAGGAAGAAAAAATATGGAATAAGTTTAAAACAATAAAAAACAAAAAAAAACAAAAAAACAGACTATCTTCGTTTTAAACAAAAAAAACGACAAAAAAAACGACACAATAAAAAACGACTCACATCACTAGGCGCAGCTACATGGTGTGACTGAGGGGAGCTCAGCCGCACCCATGAGTCTTATGAATCTGCCCTTGCCTCCTGGTGCCATTTTTTCCACCCCTCCACAAGACCACTCTGGTTCATCTCCTTCCACCCCCACAGTACCTGCCCCCCCCTAATATCCCTGGCCCCCTCCTTGTTAGCTACCCTGAGCACATCCTCCCTCCCACTTGCCCAGTCCTTCTGGTACTCCCTATCGCCACCCAGGGTCTGCTGTGAGACCCTGGACAGGTGGGGAAGTGCCATGTTGGGAAATAAAGTGCTCCCTCCTGGCCTGAACACAGAAGCCCACCAAGACACTTCTAGCCCTCTCAACCCATGACATTCTCCTAGCTGCTGTGATCCACGCCTCCAGTCTTGCTCGGCTAACTCGACCCCGCAATCTCCGTGGAGATGGACTGGCCAACTGATTCCTTCTCTGGTGAATGGTAGATAACCAGTCATGCTCCTGACCCATACTTCACCTTCACGAACCCCAGATCTCCCTTCACACTCCAACCTCCTAGCACCTATGCCTTTACCCATCCCGCTTCATCAACTAATGATCCTCCGAAAACTACAATAGTGCACTGGAACTGCAGAGGAATATTCGCAAACTACAAAGGCCTTAATTTCTTGATTGCCACTTCCCATCCGGTGTGTGTCTGTCTCCAGGGGCTAATCTTGGGGACCAGGCCCATGTCCTGCCCTACCGGATATTCCTACATCGCTACCCTGTCTCCTACCTGCACTTGAAGGGGGGCTGCCATTTTCATACACCACACAGTCCCCTTCCACAATCTCTCTATCTGGTCCCTGTTACAGGTGATTGCTACCTGGCTTTCCCTGGATAGACAGTACACCGTCTGTACAATATACCTCCCTCCCCATGCTCCAGTCTCTGGCAATGACCTGGTGGAGGTGGTACAACTCCCCAGACCCCTTCTATTACTGGGCAATTTCAATAGTTGCCACCCCTTGTGGGGTGACACACACTCCACCTATATTGCCCCAACCCTGATTACTGTCATGACCAAGCTCTCCTTCGAGTGCCTCAACGATGGCTCTCCTACATCCTACCATGCCACCACCTGCACTCCACCTTGTATAGACTTGCCCTTCATTTTGACTGATGCCCTCCTAGATTTCACATGGCAAGTCCTCCAAGAGAACTATGGAAGTGACCATTTCCCTGTTCAACTCACGCTCAATTGGCCTGACCAGACCATTCGGGTACCGGAAAGGTGGATTACTACCAAAGTGAATTGGTCCCACTTCCGTGATGATATATATACAACCCTTACGACTGCCCACTTCCCTTCCTCCAATGAGTGCATCGTATACTTTGAGTCCGTCGTTGTAGCGGCTGCGTGCACTAGATCCCACGATCCTCTGCCTACCTCCACGCCCAACGGGTGCCTTGGTGGACCCCAGAGTGTGTGGACCATACCCGACTCCCCATCCATCGCACGGAGATGTAGTGGGCCAGGGCCATTGCCTGCCGTACATTGAAGACACCGAGCTTGAGCTTCTTGGCATGCCTTTGTGTCTGGCATCACCACACCTTCGGCTACCATCTGGAAGAAGGTATGGGGTGTCGAGAGGCGACATGTCTCCTGACCCCCTGTCCTCTGGACTAACGATGGACTCCTATGCGAGCCCAAATCGGTGGCAAACCACCTAGCTTGTACCTTCATCGCCGTCTCTTCCTCCACAGTTAGTTCCCTCGTACCTACCCCAAACAATAGTTCTTCTCCATCCCTAGAGAGCACCTACAACCAGTTGTTCACCATGCGTGAACTACAGGCAGCACTGACCTCTCAACGATCCTCTTGTCCCAGCTTGGATAGTATTCCCTACAGTATGATCCAGCACATCCACCCTACCTTACAAATTTTCCTACTAGACCTGTGCAACCGCATATGGATAGAGGGCACCTTCCCCTCCAGGTGGAGGGAGGCCCACGTCATCCCTATCTCCCAAACCGGGCAAAGATTCCCTCAATCCCACAAACTACAGACCAATCACCCTGACGTGTTGTTCCTGCAAAATCTTCGAAAAAAATGGTCGCTTATCGACTCGTTCTTCCTTGAAAATAGTAATTCCTTCCTGGCTACCCAGTCCAGCTTCAGACAATTTCGCTCCACCACTGATCCCCTCCTGCTCCTCAGCTGAGACATACAGGATGCTTTTGACAGTGGACAGTTTGTCCTATCAATTTTTTTTGACATCCAGAAGGCCTATGTCACCATCCATCAGGCAATGATCCTTCGTCAGCTCCAACATGTAGGTCTCATCAAAGCCATGTTGACCTTCATCAGGGCTTCCTTTCCTCCCGAACCTTTAAAGTCCAGTGGGCTCAGTCTTCTCTGACACCTTCGTGCAGGAGGACAGGGTCCCACAGGGAAGCATCCTCGGTGTTCTATGCTTTTCCATCGTCATGAACACAGTCTCCAAATGCCTTCTACCCACCATCCGTTCTTCCATCTACGCGGATGACTTTGCAATCTACTTCGCAGGGCAGGAGCTATCGGTCGTTCAACAGCAAATTCAGCTCGCCATCTACTGGGTGGAAAGGTGGGTGACATCAGTTGGTTTCCGCCTCTCCACCCCCAAGTCCAAGTGTATGCTCTTCAGCAAAAGAAGACCCACAATCCTTCCTGTTGTCTTTGTTACATTATATGGCAATCCTCTTGAGGTGGTATCCTCCATGTGATTTCTCGGCATGACTCTAGACTGATGGCTCAACTGGGTTCCCCATCTCAAGCACCTGAAGCAATCCCTCTGACGTCCCCTTGCTTTCCTCGATCACCTCCCACACCACATTGGGTGCAGACCGACGCTCTCTCCTTCACCTTTGCACTTATTGTGCAGTCGAAGCTGGACTATGGCAGTGTCATATACGGTTCAGCCTCTGTATCTTGGACCCGGCCCTTAATAGAGTCCTCCGCCTCACCACCGATGCTTTCTGCTCCTCCCCAGCCTCTGAGTGGATTGCAATTACCTCCCTCTTGCCCTCCGGTGGGGGTCTGCTCCTCATGAACTCCCACCCTAGGGATGGAGCTGGCACTTCACTGAAGCAGTCCACTCTCCTTGACCTTTCCAACATGCCAACCCCCTCAGTTATCCCCATTTCATATAGCATCTAGCCCTCCTGGCTCCTCACCATTATCAAGTTTTGCAGGGACCTGTGTGCCCTACCTAAGACTACCACGAGCGGTACAGTATACAGGTCACTTCCAAAAACATGCAACCCAACACCCGGATGCAGTCCCCATTTATACACATGGTAACTGCCTGGAGGCTACTGTGGCCGCCTCAGTGGTGATACTGTCCCAGCCGCTTTCTCGAGGCATCAGCCTGCCCCACCAGGTCTCTGTTTTCTTGGCGCAACTCTCTGCGATTATAGAGGCCCTCAACATTGTGCGCACCCACTCTACCAGCTCCTTTGTCATTTATTCAGATTCCTAAAGCGCACCTCTCCCTAGAGAGATTTAACCCTCCTCACCCACTTGTCTGTACCATCCAGCAAACCTTCCACTTTTTAACAGCCTTCCTACGCAAGACAATTGCCCTCTGCTGGGTCCTGGCACATGTCAGCATCCAGGGTAACGAGGAGGTGGACCGCATGGCAAAGATGGCCTGCTTACTGCTGGCCTCCCCTTGACCCCTCCCTTTCTCTGACTTCTTCCTGATTCTTCGCTCCTACTTCCGCTCCATATGGCAATGGGAATGGGACAAGGCCACACAAAACAAACTACAATTAGGATACTGGGCCTCCTCATTCCACCAATCCTGCCATAAAGAAGTGATTCTAGCCCATCTCCACCTAGGACACACCTGCATTACTCATGGACACCTTATGGCTAAATTGCCAGCCCTGCTCTGCACTACCTGCCATGCCCCTATCACTGTCATACATCTGGTCGAATGCCCAAACCTGCCCACTCTTCATCACAGGTGTTTCCTCTTCCAAAAATCCCATACCTGACTGTCTATGCTCCATACTCGCTGAAGGCCCCCACTTTTCAGCGGAAGCAATTTTCCTTTTCCTCACTCGCTCCCATCTGGGTAATTCCAGGACAAATAGACAAATGAAAGTGCCAAATGTACACTCTGCCATCTCCAAAATTCATGAAACTTGGTGTGAGGGTTGGTTTTGGTCCAAATTACAAAAATCTGAATTTTTTTTGAAAATTGGTCAAGTTGGTCAAATTTTATGGCTTGACCAAATTTTGGCCAAATGAAAAAACCAACAATTTTCAAACGTAAATATCTCAGCTGCTAATTGTGGTAGCGTAATAAGTCTTAAATGATAAAATATGTAAAATTAACTGTAGTTTCTAAATATGTATCATTTGTTTAGGGTAACAAAAATAAAATTGATTTTTTGGAAAAAATGTCAATTTTTTTTTTTTTGCGATTTGGCAGCGAAGATATCATTTTTCGAAAAAAAGACCAAGAATAAAAAATGTTTATTTGATGTATGTACACTATAATAAGTAATAAAAAGTCGGCTTATAGTTTATTATAAGGCTCAAAACTGAGTTTGAAATTAAGTAATAAATTTTTTTTTTCAGATGACAAAGATTTATTACAGACTTGTTGGTCCAAAAAAAGACAATTTTCAATTCATATAAAAAATACATGTAGATAAACCAAAGGAGAAAAAATCTTAAAATATATGTACAATGTACATACATAACCCCTCTTATATTTAGGGACAGAATATATTGACAATAATATGTTTAATTTATAAAGCACTTATCAGAGTATAAAATACTCTTCCTAATACTACACGTACACAAGTCTTTGAGAATGAATTAAGAGACAGTATTCTCATCCAGTGAATCCAAATTTTAGACACTAATAATATAATAATAAGAAAAAAGAATTTGAAAAGATTTTTATAACTATTAAGTAGATACACAAATCTTAGATAAAAATTTTAGAAATATTATATAGACAATCTTAAATAGTATACATTCGATAGAATTTATTTTATCTTTGAGAAGTTATTTAATTCTTGAAGCGGAAAAATGTATTGTATTCTTGTTCCTCCTCGTAAACTTGCTTCAATACTCCCAAATATATTTTCTTTTGGAACGTGACAAACATCTTGCGCAGGAAAAACGTATGAGGGACATATGCCCGAAGGATGGAGAAATTTTATCAGAAAATCATCATATTCACAGTCAAAGGACTGGACTAATCCGAGCCATAGTTTATTTTCATACATACAACCCACAAAAGAGCCTGTTTCAATTTCGCGTTGAAAGACGGTATTATGTTCTTGATCTGAAGCAGAAACTCTAATGAGCTATTTCGAGAATGTGATGTCGACAAGCTAGTCCGAGGAGCGGCCGTTCAAGTATGCTTTCAATAAGAGTACATGCTCCTTTTTTATCGCCAGTGTTGCGTGCAGTTGTGTCAAAGCACATTGCCTGCACACAATCTCGTAGCCCCCAGTCATCCAAAGCTTCGACCACAGCACCTGCAATATTTTTTCCTGTGCCAGATTTAAGTTTAGGTACTGAGAGAAGCTTAGATTTTCCTCCGCCTGATACAATAATTGAAGTCTATCCACACTATCATCACCAGTAAGATCTTGGATAAGCTTTCCGTCCCAATGAACTGTTAGAGGAATATCAGTTTCAAATGATTGCTTGATGTCATCCGTAATTTGCTGACGAGCTGATATTCGTTTTCTCCGGATTGAACTTCTACTCAGAACAATATCATCAACTTCATATCCAAGAGAAGATCTACAGAAGCTAAGGCTAACAAAGACCCTAAGATCCACTCTAAGGTTAGCCCGAGAGAAAGGAAAGAGTAGGGGTTAAGTAAGGAGGAACACCTATCACTCGTGGGGTTAACATTCATTCAGAAAAAGAGAAAAAGACTCATCATCATCCGCCGGCCACTGCCGACAAGTCAGAAAAATAGTCGGAGAAAATAGGAGAGGGGTGAAAGAAGTAAATTAAGAACGCTTACAAACCATGCAACAGTCTTAACTCACTGTCATACCATGCAAACTACAAACATGCAAGAAAAGAGAGTTAGACATGCAAAGTAAGGAGAGGATAAGAAAAAAAAAAGTAGGTAAAGTAAAACAAAAAGTGGGTTAGTTTACGCTACGAGCTACATCTACGCTCGTGTTAATCTAATTTTTTTTTTTTTTAATTTTATTGCTGGCATCACAAGCTGGCATTAATCGTCAACAGACTCATCCTCGACCACCACCCCCAGAGCTCCTGTTGCTAATTTTTTTTTTTTAATTTTAAATAACGTTCATATTTTTAAAATGTCTGTCAAGACGGTTCTTAAACACATTAATGCTGGTAGAGTTCACGACGGGCGCGGGAAGATTATTCCATTTATCAATTACTTTAAACGTAAAGAAGTTTTTAGCGATATTAGTAATGAAATGTCTGCCACGCAACTTAAATCCGTTATTACGAGTATTACTATTATCGAAAGTGAACAATTTGTCAAAATTTACGTTATCAATGTTGTTAACGATTTTGAAAACTTCAACAAGCTCCCCCCTTAATCTCCTAGTTTCGAGTGAATACAGGTCTAACTCTTTAATCCTATCTTCATAAGCCTTGTTGCGCAATGACGGAATTAATTTCGTGGCACGACGCTGAACCCTTTCTAACCTATCAATATCCTCACGCAAGTACGGGCACCAAAACTGAACGGCATATTCTAAATGAGGCCTGACTAGGGAGGTGCTACTGTAGTATGCGGTCTACCTACGATTGGTTAGGTTTAATCATGATATTTTCGTTAAAACTAACGAAAATATCATGACTAAACCTAACCAATCGTCAAGGGCGATTGACAATGGGATGTAAACAAACAATTAGTAAACAAGATAAGAAGCTATAATTAAAAGGTAGACCGCATACTACAGTAGCACCCTAGGGACTTGTAAAGGGGCAATATAATATCCTTCGATTTAAATTCAAAATTACGCGCTATGAAGCCTAACATCCTATTAGCTTTTGCGCAAGACTCCAGGCACTGGCTCTTAACCTTTAAATCCTTAGATACGCGTACGCCTAAATCTACTTCCTCGTCAACGCTCGCCAACTCCCTATCATCCATCGTGTACGTGTAATTATTGTTACGAGAACCTATATGCAAAACTTTACATTTGCCTACGTTAAATTGCATCTGCCACTTATGTGTCCACTCCATAATCCTATTTACAATCGTCTTGGAGCCTATTTTTATCGTCCTCATTAAAAACCTTACTGCCTATTTTAGTATCGTCCGCGAATTTTGACACGTTACTAGTCAATCCTACATCTATGTCGTTAATGTAAATTACGAATAGCAATGGGCCTAACACTGAACCCTGTGGGACACCGCTACCTACATCTAACCACCCCGTTCACTACCATTAACTACGACCCTCTGCCTCCTAGCACGAAGCCATTCCTCTAACCAGTTAGCTACTTGACCGCGTATACCGTGCACTTTGACCTTCGCAATTAGTCTCCTATGCGGAACTGTATCGAACACTTAAAATCTAAATAAATAACGTCAGCTGCTCTATGCCTATCGTATTCGCGCACTATTTCGTTATAAAATTCTAACAAATTAGTTAAACAAGACCTATGGCGTCGAAACCCATGCTGACTACTATTAATCAAATCTCTACTTTCTAAGTGATCGATGATACGATCCCTAACTACAGATTCCAGAAGTTTACCGACAATTGACGTTAAGCTAATGGGCCTATAATTGCTAGCTACTGCGCGGTCGCCTTTTTTAAAAATAGGCGTGACGTTAGCAAATTTGAAATCTTCAGGAATAATCCCCGTTTCGAGTGACTGATTAAAAATCTTCGTTAAGGGGCCTACGATAACGTCTTTCAAATCTTTCAAATGTCTGGGATAAAAAGCGTCAGGGCCTGGAGCCTTGCTAACTTTTAGCCTATCGATATAATGCGCAATCTCAGCCTCATAAACAGAGCTGGGCAGTATTTAAATACATTTGTGTATTTAGAACTGTATTTATAAATACATTGTTTTTCATGTATTTAAATACAGTATTTAAATAAAATGTACAATGTAAATACTCAAAATATAAAAATATAAATACTTTTACTGGTTTAATACACGTTCTGTACTAGCACAGTACGACGCGTCGACAGTGTAGTACAGCATGGTTCATGTTTCAACGTGTCAGTTCAATCCGTTGTGTGCCACTCTTAGTCGAAAGCGGTTGATTTCTTTATCGTGTGCGTGTCATGGCTTAGTGAATTAGTGAATGCATATGTTAAAATTTGTATGTATTTAAAATGTATTTACAAATGTATTTAAATACAATTGATGTATTTTGTATTTAGTATCTAAATACATTCATAAAATGTATTTAGTATTTAAATACATTTCTCCCATGTATTTAGTATTTAGTATTTAAATACATTCAATGTATTTATTGCCCAGCTCTGCTCATAAACAATTATTTCATCCAAAATAGTCTCGTTACTAAATGGAACGATATCGTCCACGTCGGGGACATTATTTACGTCTTCTACGGTAAAAACTCGCAAAAAAGTTATTGAAAATACCCGCCATCGCCTGAGCGCCAGAAGCCAAAGCGCCATTAACATCCACTAGAGGGCCTATGTTATCTTTTATCGGCTTCCGATTATTAACGTATTCAAAAAACTTTTTTGGATTATGTTTACTATCCGCAGCTATAAGTATCTCTAAATTACGCTTGGCATTCCTAACTGATCTTTTAACCTGACGTCTAAGCTCGATATATCTATTTAAAGTTAGCTGCCGTGCCATTGCGCTTATTAAGTCTATACGCTCTATTACGCTCGTTTATGAACTCGCCTATTTCCCTAGTCCACACTTCGGCCTACCATGATTTCTAGCGCGCTTGGGCCTACGAGGAATAAACTCCCTTTCAATATTCCTAAAACTTTCTTTAAACGCCACCCAATGCAAATTTGTGTCATCACCCATAAATAAGTTATCCCAGTCCACTACTCTCATCCTATCCGCAAAACTATCAAAATTAGCCCTACGAAAATCAGGGACTTCTATTACGTTACTATCCTGTGTTTTCTATCAATAACTTAAACCTAAGAATTTGATGATCACTACATCCTAAACTCTCGCCTACTTCTAAACCTTCGACTATATTCTGGCCGTTCGTCATCACCAAATCTAAAATATTATCACCGCGCGTTGGTTCGGTAACCATCTGTCGTAAAACGTTATCTTGCATAAACTTAATCAATCTCAAACTGTCCTCATTACCAGCAAAAGTCTCATAATTAGCATTAGGGCAGTTAAAGTCTCCGACAATTACACTATTCCGATTGTCAATAAAGTTACCAAGAAGTGAGTAAAATCTAGTATCTGTATCGAGGGGTTGAACGGGAGGTCTATAAACAACAACAACAATTAAAACTAATACTACGCGCCCTAACTTCAACACATCGCATTAATTGCTGCCGGAAAATGTATCTTAACCTCGATAACCCTAAGGGAATTACGAATGTACAGCAAAACGCCGCCACCAAACCTATGTAACCTATCATTAGTAAAGATTTTAAAACCTGGTATATCAAGTTCCCCCAACAAGTCCCGAGTTACGGTATTTAGCCAAGTTTCAGTGATAGCAACTATATCGTAGTTGCCGGAATAAATTATCGCCTTAAATTCATTTAATTTATTTCTAATACTACGCGCGTTACAATAAAAGACGTTTAAGTTATTTTTTACCACGGGCCCGCGTTTTAAGCTATTTTTCACGTCGGGCCCGCGTTCCCCGGACCCACAACGTTTAAAGAAGGCTTCGACCTATACGCTTTCGCACGTTTTCGTCTATTAACCTACCTAGCCTAGCATTACCTATTTCATTAAAATGCACCCCATCTTTTATAAAAAGGCTAGGATAGCTGAATTCGGACCACAGCTTTACGAAGGGTACATTTTCCTCAGCACAAATCTCCTAATTTATTATTAAAAAATATTGTTTTTGACGTAATCCTAAGACCCAACCCGTGCCTAGGGGTAATACCTAGAACTAAAGACCTATCTGACCTCGCCTTCAGGGACCTAATTAACCCCCTATATCTCCAAAAGGTCAGGCATTCTCGTATCGGGCCTATACGAGTCGTTGCCTCCTACCATCGTCACCAACATCGAGTGACAGGAAGCAACGTCAATCCTATCCACTTCGTCTCAACTCTGTCAACCCTGGCCCCTGGGAGACACCCTCCTCCTCTTGGTTGGATGCCGTTCAACGAACTCTTTGTCCATGTGGCGCACTAAAGAGCCCAATTAAAATAGTTTCCCCCTCATTCACGTCCCTTTCCAAATGGGCGAAAGGGTTCGAAACCTCGATAAGGGGGGATTCCTATCACCTAACGTACGCGGCCTAGCTCTACCCTTAACTTCTCTAAACCCCTCCCCATCTACTACTCTCGGACCAACCTTAATCCCTTCCTCAACTCTATCCAACCTTCCCAACAAGCTACCTAAACTAGAAACTAGGTTACGCACCTCACCCTTCAAATTACTAACGTCTTCAACGTTAGTATTGGTTCGGCTTCCGTCAACCGTAGCCCTACCCCTGCCCTCATCAAGCGTTGCAAGTCTTTCCGCTACCTCACCTACACTGCGTTTTATGTCAACTATTTCCTCCATTAACTCGCAAAAGAAACAAACTGATCTCTCGGTAATCGCCATAGGACCGCCGTTATAATCTTTAAATTTCGAATACCACCGGTTTACCCTACACCTAACACACGACGCTTTCTGCGACGGCATCGCGCGGTTAAATATTAGTTTAAACCGTCACAAGTTTAAGTTAAATTAAGCCGGCACGCTATGAAAACTTCTAAATCGCTAAAAACCACTAATATTCAATTACTTAACTATAACAACGTGAATATAAACGCAAGTATATAAAATTCAAAACTCCAAAATAAAATTCTCAGCAATATAGAAAAGTAGATGCAAAATCAGAGACCTCAGGAAATGCGTCCGTTCAGTACAGATACTGATACAGTACTGATACTGATTGGCGATCACTTAATTTGTTTCTGTCCAGTGTCATTGCTAATTCTGTTGATACAACCATTGCTGGTTTGACTACAAAGTTTCTCCTTTATGGTGACTGGTGTACTTGATGTACTTGGCTCTTCCTCGGAGGAACTACTATTTGACGAAAATTGAGTCACTGTTGTGTTCAATTTCTTTCTCATAGTTTCTTTCTTAACTTGGCGTTGAAATGCTTCATCTTTAGATCTTCTCTTAGATTGTTTGAGAGCACATATTTGTCTACACTTCCTATGTAGCTTCTCCTCCCCTTCTCTCGTTGAGCTTGTAGAAAAGCTCTGTCTTCTTCTACTGTCATTTTTTGCAGAGCATTGGCATGGGCGATATCGAATAAATCGTCCAAACGTTCTTGAAAAGAAGTTTCTTTATATATTTGTGTCTGAACGTCTAGATTTAGATTTTTGAAGTCCTCTATAATAAAATACTCCTTTTCTATTTTTTTCGTAACATTGCGATAGTCAGCAGTTGGTATATTTGCCATCTCCCAAAATTTCAATACTTCAGCGCAAACAGCTTTAGATGCATCTTTCAACGTCTTTTTGGCATGTAGATGATGAAAAATAAGCCGCAAAACGTCACCATAGGATGCCAGGATGGTAGCTTTCTTCCACATATTGTCTCAATTGTTTGTCCAACAAACCACATTTCTGTTGATTTTCTAGTCGCTACTGAACTTGCCATATTTTACATCCTGTTTGTGCATGATGCCATTTGACACTCCTACACTGCTATGATGCTATCATCTCAACAACACAAGTAACATACCTACAGAAGATAACTACTCCACAATCCATATAATATTACTAATTTTTTTTATTTCTGATATTTTTTACAGTAGTGCGGCACCCCTAAATATACGTCAAATGAGCTGATATTTTTGTCAGAAGTTATTCTTATAAAGGTTCACAATAATTTGAGGTACCATGTTATGATTTCAAAAAATTTGTTTTTTGGACCAGTCTAATATATATATATATATATATATATATGTTAAACACAGACCGTGCATGGAACAAGGAACTCTTCTGGGAAAATTAAATCCACTATAGTCCGAATAAGTAATGGTAAATGACAAATACCATAGTTTTTTCTTTTCATGATTTTAGCCCGACGTGGGCAACGGGTCTCTCGCAAAGAGATCCCATAAATATAGCTTCCCTCACCAGCTATCTGCAAAGCAGACAGGATCCAGCTTTGGGACATGGATCTAGGGTTTAAAGCAAGCCTAGATTCCTACATTCAGAACCTCTATATAAGTAAAAGACTCGTTGCATTCACGTCGGGTTGAATAAATCAAAGAAAAAGGGGGTAACTATTGTATTTTTAGCCAAAAAAACCAAAACTTAAACCTCAACCGGGACATTGAGCGTCCACTTTTCAAGGCACGTAACACGTCCGTTTAGTATACACAAACTCAGAATGGTTCCCTGAGAACATTATATGTTAAACACAGACCGTGCATGGAACAAGGAACTCTTCTGGGAAAATTAAATCCACTATAGTCCGAATAAGTAATGGTAAAGACAAATACCATAGTTTTTTCTTTTTAATGATTTTAGCCCGACGTGGGCAACGGGTCTCTCGCAAAGAGATCCCATAAATATAGCTTCCCTCACCAGCTATCTGCAAAGCAGACAGGATCCACGGGAAGAACCGATTCGCCTCTATTTAAAAGGGGCTAAAATCATGAAAAAGAAAAAACTATGGTATTTGTCATTTACCATTACTTATTCGGACTATAGTGGATTTAATTTTCCCAGAAGAGTTCCTTGTTCCATGCACGGTCTGTGTTTAACATATAATGTTCTCAGGGAACCATTCTGAGTTTGTGTGTATATATATATATATATATATATATATATATATATAACCCCGCAAGGGGGTTCTAAGCTCGTGCTCTTGAGTGCTCTTTGTGCTCGTTTGTACGTGCTTGTTCCTGGAGGTTTCACGTGCGCCCTCCCGACCCTAGCACCCAAGGATGATGGGGCTCGACCCTGCAGTCCTTGTCATCCTTGGTCTTTTTCCACTTCGACTGTCCCCTCCACCCTTTCTTTTTCCTCTGTCTTTCCTCTCACTTTTTCTTTGTTTTTCCACTGAGATATGCCCTTTTAAATAGAGGCGAATCGGTTCTTCCCGAACTTAAAAAAAAAAAAAAATATATATATATGTGTGTGTATATATATATGTATATTATGTATGTATATATATGCGTATATATATGTGTGTATATATATATAATGTATATATATATATGTGTATGTGTATATATGTGTGTGTATATATATGTATATGTATATATATGTATATATATATATATGCAGGCTATAGGCGAACTAGGCGATCGCCTAGGGCCTCGCGCCAAAGGGGGCCTCGCTCAAGCCGTTTTGCGCGTTGTCTTGATATTTCTTGATCCGAATTAGAAATCATTCTCTTATATTTTCGATACAAATCTTGATTCATATTATAATTTATACTTATTTGTATGGTTTATTTATATTTCTTATACAATTTCCATTCGTGATTATTTTGGTTTGGTTTAATTTTTAAGTGATGGCATAGTTCTGTCTATGCGGGATTCTAATATTGCTGGTATAGTACCGATAATTAAGTCCATATTTTCATATATATAGGCCTAGGGCCTCGCAATTTCTAGATCTGCCTAGGGCCTCGCAACTTCTAGATCTGCCTAGGGCCTCGCAACTTCTAGATCCAGCCATGTATATATATATATATATATATATATATGTGTGTGTGTATATATATAAATATATATATATATAACAAATTTAGGGGGACAGCTGATGAGTCAACATTTAGATTAGGGGACAATGTTTTAATGAAAAGCGATTCCAAAATTCTTAGTGAGTTGGGACAAGTATTACAACCAAGAATTTTAAAATTGTCTAAAGTGACATCAGTTTTACATTGCATACTGTGTTCCCGAATCCTCGAAACTTCCTTAGTTTTTAAAATTTTACCTGTTCGGCCACTTATTCCCATATGCGAATAAAATCTAGCCCTGAGAGAGCGAACAGTGCTGCCGATGTAATTCCCAAGGAGACACCTAGGGCAGGTAAATAAATATACAACACCGCTACGCAACGAGTCAGGGGTTCGATCCTTCGCTGAGAAAAAGCTACCTAAAGACGTTTTATTAATAAATATGATGCGGAAATCAGTATGATAAAAAAATTTCCTTAACAACTTTGTAAATTTAAGCTTAAATTCCTTATTCAAAGGACCCATTTCAGGTACCAAGAAATATTTTATATCCTTCGGCACTGTAATACATGGAAGTTGAGGGCTATAAACATTATTTAAGAAGGATCTAATTAGTTTGTCTACATATTGAACAGGAAAACTATTATTAGTAAAGTATGATCTTAGATTATTAAATTCATCATTAAGTAAGGTAAAACTAGAGGTCAAATTATATCCTCTGAACAGGAGAGTTTTAATACAAGACATCTTATAGTTGAAATCAGTAAAACTAAAAAAATTCATGCCCAAACCAGTGAAAGTGGGTTTCCTATAAACTGATGTAGTAATAGAATCACCGTTTTTCGAAATTAAAAGATCTAAGAAGGGGAGGGAGCCATTTTTGCTCAGTTTCCATTGTATACGTTATATTGGGGTGCAAAGAATTTAGGAAGTTAAAGAATTGTTGCGCTTGTACCGCATTATCAAAGACTGCTATCGAATCATCAACGAAGCGTCGATAGAAAATTGGCTTGAGATGAGTGGGAGATTGTCTAAAAATTACACTTTCTAAATGAGTCATAAAAAAATCAGCTGCTAACGGTCCGACAGGTGATCCCATCCCTACTCCATCAATTTGTTTGGTAAACCTTATTGTTGAATGAAATAACATTGTTTGAAGACCAATTCTAAAAGTTCCTTAAAATGAGACAATGAAAAACCATGAAAATTATCAACTGAGCTAAAAACCCTATCTAAAATAATGGCAATAGTTTCAGATACAGTACATTTGTGAAAAGCTACTTTACATCAAAACTGACAAAAAACTTTTTTGAATCGAAGTTTTCACCAAGGAAGTCTTTTTGGAATTCAAACGAGTTATTTATAGTGTAAGCATTTTTCGCAAAGGGTGACAGGAGACGAACAACAAATTTTGCCAATTGAAAGGTGGGTAAGTTATACGAAGCTAAAATAGGACGGAAGAGGTGTTCCAGCTTTATGGATTTTGGGCAGACAGTATAATTGAGCAGATTAGCACCAGATGCGAACAACTGAGAGTAAGTATCATTTTTTATTATCTTTAAAGACTTTAGTCGTGACAGAAATCTATTAACCTGGTCTTCTAACCTTACAATGACTTTATTGACAGGTTCTAGAATTTGTTTGAATTTGGTAAGATCACTTAGGATTTCATTAGTTTTGTTTATGTAGTCCGATTTATTCAAAATAACCACTCCGTTACCCTTGTCTGGTCTAGTCACAACAATCTCCTGGTTCTTTGCCAAATTCTTAATACACTGCAAATCACTCTTCCTAAATATGAAAGATTGAAATTTAAGATTTCTAAGTTTATGAAAAAATTCTTGAGTTAAATTTGAGAACTGACATTTGAAATTATTGAATTCACCCACATGGGGAACATTTTTCAAGCCATTGAAAAATTTTTCAAAGTAAAGAAAAAACGAGGCTTATATATTTGAAACAACGGAAGCTTAAATTGCAAACCAAGTGACAGTAAAAACTTTTCCCGAGGGGAGAGTGTGTAACTAGAAAGATTCGAAATTACCTTATCTGAATTGAAAAAAATTTGGTGAATTCATTCCCAAAGCCTTTAACTTACGTTCATTGTTTTCCAAGATGGTAGAGTGAAATTTTTCTAGTTCACGTTGTACAAGAGAAATTATTAATAAATAGTCCAACAACGACAAGGTATTTTTAAGAGTAGTTATATAATGCCCAAGAGACTTGTTATGCGAATCTGAAATTTTGATTTTATAATTAATTTCATTATTTAATAAATATTCCAGGGACGATTGATAAAATTCAGAGTCATATAGATTGTCACGGTAGAGTTTGAAGTAAACAAATTTCGGGAAAACCCTGCAGGTCCGACGGTAACGGAGTGGTTATTTTGAATAAATCGGACTACATAAACAAAACTAATGAAATCCTAAGTGATCTTACCAAATTCAAACAAATTCTAGAACCTGTCAATAAAGTCATTGTAAGGTTAGAAGACCAGGTTAATAGATTTCTGTCACGACTAAAGTCTTTAAAGATAATAAAAAATGATACTTACTCTCAGTTGTTTGCATCTGGTGCTAATCTTGCTCAATTATACTGTCTGCCCAAAATCCATAAAGCTGGAACACCTCTCCGTCCTATTTTAGCTTCGTATAACTTACCCACCTTTCAATTGGCAAATTTGTTGTTCGTCTCCTGTCACCCTTTGCGAAAAATGCTTACACTATAACTAACTCGTTTGAATTCCAAAAAGACTTCCTTGGTGAAAACTTCGATTCAAAAAAGTTTTTTGTCAGTTTTGATGTAAAGTCTCTTTTCACAAATGTACCTGTATCTGAAACTATTGCCATTATTTTAGATAGGGTTTTTAGCTCAGTTGATAATTTTCATGGTTTTTCATTGTCTCATTTTAAGGAACTTTTAGAATTGGTCTTCAAACAATGTTATTTCACTTTCAACAATAGGTTTACCAACAAATTGATGGAGTAGGGATGGATCACCTGTCGGACCGTTAGCAGCTGATTTTTTTATGACTCATTTAGAAAGTGTAATTTTTAGACAATCTCCCACTCATCTCAAGCCAATTTTCTACCGACGCTTCGTTGATGATTCGATAGCAGTCTTTGATAATGCGGTACAAGCGCAACAATTCTTTAACTTCCTAAATTCTTTGCACCCCAATATAACGTATACAATGGAAACTGAGCAAAATGGCTCCCTCCCCTTCTTAGATCTTTTAATTTCGAAAAAAACGGTGATTCTATTACTACATCAGTTTATAGGAAACCCACTTTCACTGGTTTGGGCATGAATTTTTTAGTTTTACTGATTTCAACTATAAGATGT